>CAJPEX010002075.1:0-24483 GCA_905338405.1 Notodromas monacha
AACTTGAACATTTATTTATACCTCGGTTTACGGACAACAACCGAAATGAGAACTGGAAAGTCACAGGATGCGTCTCATCATGACACGTTAACGGCTTTTCAAACTTTTTCCGAATACCTTCACGAGTTTGTAATACACAGCAATGGCGCTATTCACTCATCATCTGAAGCACCACCAAGCGGTTTCATTTCGCATAAATGACGCAATATATCGCAATTGTTCCAAGATTCCGAGTAGCATTCGATTTTCATTCATATTTATTCTTCTTGGTGTTCGGATTTCTGTTTAAAATTTAAAGAACTCTTCCTTTTCTACGTCTCTTATGAAATGAAATTTCCAATCTAATTCACGGACTGCTCACGCCATTTCACAGTTGCCAGAGGGCATGAAAAATCCATACTACTAATATTTGCTCACCAATATACTCAAATCGAGAATTTATCTTCTTCATCGAAATGAAGTCTTGAAATAGAAAGGATGTGTCATGTGGGAAAATGTTTTTTCCGAAGGGAACCATTTTGAATTTAAAGACTGTTTACTTTACTCTTCACTTTATATTACACCAAAGAAGTACGTTTGTCTTCAATTTGAATAAACGTCAACGGTACTCCGCTCAACATCTCATAGTATTTCATGTTCATATTTATTCATATTTCTGCTGGGGTGTATTTTTGTGCTTGATTTTCCGAATTTCTTCTTCACCATACAAAGCAACAATACAATAAACTTTCATCTACATCCGATACTCTTTGTGTTAATATATCACCTTCTGAAAAACCTCTGAAAACCTACCACTTCCACACAAAAATCTCGCGTAATATTCCATCTGTGCCTCTGTATTGGCTAATCACATCCCCTCTGCTTGTACGAAAAGTGATCACTTTCAGCAACAATAAAAATCCAAGCTGTACTGTACTTGGAGAAAACCTTAAAACTGTTTCCAGTCGTCCCGTGACGAAAAATGAACGCAACCAATTTACTTATGATGCACCAATTTTCTTACGATGCATCAAGCTGTTCATTCGATTATTTGAAAAAGAGTGAGAGCTATCAAGCGGTTTATTTGAGATTAGAAAATAAGTAATACTTTTTCGTAAATTCGCAAAAAAATAACCGTCGAACTTCGATGATCGAAAATTAGGACTGCGCAATATTCTAAGAATTGTGTCTTTTATTCGTACAAACATGGCATTGCTAACGAGTTCCGCTATAACTGTTCACACGACTTGAAGGTGGTGAAACAAGATGGTGAAAACTTGAGGTCCACTGTAGCCGGGATTATCTCAAAATCAATTCCCGCCGGAATACATTCGTTGATATTAATTTCAGATTGAGTAGGAAATCGTGTTTTGTGGCATTGACGCAAGTACTCATGTACTTCCGCAGTGTTAATCAGATGGCAGTACCCCGAAGTTTTCATTCGTCCTGAAAGCAGGACTATGGAATCCACAGCCACGGCGCGTGGCTTTCAGTAGGTCTCGCCCTGATCAACGCTTTCGAAATAAAAGCTTGCTCATTCAGATTCTGCATCCTGATCCTGACAATGACGTGTCTTCCTTGATTCGCTTAAACTCTTTCACTTGTTTTTCAGTTGCCCCGTTGCAAGTGGTGATTCACGCTCCGATTGAACCTCTGGTCGTGGGGCATGGCCGAGACTTCGTATGTGAAGTGCTGGGCTCTCGTCCTCCAGCTGCAGTATCGTGGATTTTCAGGGAACAGTGGCTCACGGGAGCTCGCCAATTTGTGAGTTCATTTAGAAAGGAACCCAAAAATCAGGCTCGTACACTGGAGAAGGGGACTCCTCGCAAAAATTGCATGACTAAAATGATTACCTGGATATCTCTGTATTAGTGAGGGCATATTTGCTTTGTTCCTCGAGCACAAGGGTGGGTGGCTTTCTCTGTTCTTCCGAGAGGATCCACGCCACTCAAAGATATGGACTTGGAAAATAAATTACCTGTAAAGATGTATCCAATAAATAACTCTGAAATCAAGACTATTCACGACTAAAAGATCGAAATCTTGATCATATCCGACATTAACGTTATTAAGCTAGCTTAGTCAAGGGATCTCCGTCATGAGGATTAACTTGAAACACAAATCCGCTTATCCATTCGAAAATTCATTTGTTCCAATTAAAAATGTCTCGCGAGCACAAAATAAATATCTCCACGAGGTCTTCTAAAATATAATATCTGCGTAATGAATTATTCCTCATCTCCCCAATTATCATTTGAGAAAGATCCCACCTGCGTGTGCTGAGCGTAAGAACAAAATCCGCACCTGATTTCTGATTAAAATGTTGTATGCATTATTGTTTCGAATGACTCTGTCATTGCTCCTATCCATGGAAAAATGCGTCAGGCAGGCAATATTCCCTATACACATTGGAAAAACGCACAACATATTCTAACTCCTCTAAATATTGCCAATGATTCCACATTAATTGTCAAAGTAGACTATATTACGTGAACAGAATATTTTCGCTCGATACAAATATGAGTGCAGCAATTCGGGAAGATTGAATGCGAAGTTTAAATGCTCAATCATCGATAAAAATGTTAGATGAATTAAGTCATGACCTCATGTCATCATTTTACATACAGTACTTTTTTTCAAAACACGTACCATTGAAAGACTAAATTCTTTTTTAAATACAGTGTATGAATGATTTCATAATTCGAACCTATCGCTTTAAACCCTTATAAAGTTGTTCCACGATTTACCGCTCAATTAAGTTTCAGTACGAGGCTTTTTTTGATTCCTTTTGTTTTTTATGCTTAGCTTGTGTACGTGCTGGAAGCGATTGATGGATCATCCCTGTATATAGGACTCCGTAATCCTTGGTTTTCCCATGCCGTAGTCATTCCAAATTTTCAGTCAATCCGCGCATTTGTTTGTTTATTGAACTTGCTCTGTTTGAAAGTTTGATCAGAAGGCCTCTTTGATGTGTCGAGCAGCATGCCCCGGCGAGGAACGCCACTACGAGCACGCTCACGTTCTCCGCTGCGCCTGAGGACAACGGAGAACGATTGACATGCAGGGCGGAGAATCGCAACATCAACAAACACCCGATGGAAGCAGTGACCTACCTGAACGTAGTATGTGAGTGGCCCTTCGCACATCTCTATAGAACGCTTTGGCCCGTCGTTCCTCCGCAGCACCCTCCTTTCATCTTGGATAGTCTGTTGAAGTCTCAGCGAATAACCCGCCATACATATAGTCATTCGTCAGCCAGGTTTTCGAATCGAAAAATGTGACCAAGAAACATCGGCTCTGATCGACTGATATTTTATCGAGAATATCCCGGTGTTATAAACGTACCTGGTTGAATCGAGGAGTGTAGTTTCCACTGCACAGTACATGTTCCAGCAACATTTGATCTCGAACTTACGGAATTTGAAAGCCTTCTTTTTCGAATTCTGACAGAAGTTAACCTCGCTGGGACCTTTAGAAATCCTTCAAATACAGCAATACTTCTGAAACAAATAAATTAGATATGTGTTTGCGGTTAGCATGCATATACTTGCATTCAACTACCCGATATACTCGTACTCCAGACTGGAGTAAAAAATTTATTCTCACATTATAATTGAAATTGGTAAATTTGAGACTTTTCAAGTGCTCTGAGACTTCAAAGTAAAATTTTATCGCCAAGCTGCAGAAAAATAATTTTAAATGTGTCTCAGATGTTTTCAGTACTGAAGGTTATGCATAGTCCAGCGAAAAAATGCATTGGAATATTGGTTCCTCAAAATGCAGCATACTGTAGTATGATTTGGCGCAAATTATTAGCGTAACAGCAATGCAATATCCCTGAATAATGGGAGACTTCAGGAATTTAGAATATTCCGAAATGTTTACCATCAATTCTTTCTTGGACTTGAAAGAAAAAAAGTTACACGGAAGGATAGGTTCTTCAGAAGAGTTCCGTATACATCTTCGAACTTTGTGAGCATCTTTCCTTCCGGTAAATTCGTCCCAGAAAATCCGGGGATTCTCAAAATTATTTCTCTTCTAGATCAGAAACGTATTTTATAGTGACCCCTTTTCGATTTCCATGAAGCAGGCACCTCCGGAAGTAATCTCTGAACGTTGATGCATTCGGGGTTCATTTGCATGCAACGATGTCCGTCGGGACGGTAATTCACGAGTGCCAGAATAGGCTTGAAGCTGATGATGTGGTGGAAAAGTTCTACAAGTTCTTTACTGCTTCCATACGCGGAACAATCTAACGATTCGTGATCCAACGATCATTAATGTTGCATTCCAGCAACACGTGTGCGACGCTGAGCAAACGTTTCCCGAAATCCCGACACAACCGGGGAAGGGGAACTTCGAACGTTGTCCTCGTAATCTCAGCCTCCGAAGTTTCCGTTTGTGTCTTTCAGAATGATTGCATACAATTATTGTACTACCTTCATGGTTTAAAAAAAATGAAGTTATCTCAAAGAGTGAATATGGAATGCGCCGTTATCTTGGAGCGCAGAATACTTGGATGTGGAGAGAAAGAAAATTAAAAGGAACGTTTCAAGCGCGCACAATTAACGGAGTGATGCAAGATAACCCTGCGAATACTGCCCTAATGTGCTCACTTAAATGGAACGTTCTTTTTTTCCTCACATTGCGTTGATGGCGACGTTTTTTGTTTTTTGTTTTCTCTCCGCGAAAAGTCTTCAAGCTGGCATCAGTGAATATGCTGTACTAAAGCATGCTGGTTGGCAGTTCCTAGCTGCTGGTAACATCCTTGCGTCTGTTCTCCGGCGAATAGCCCGAAGCAACACGTTAAGACAGTCTTCTCTTTTTTCAGCTGTAGAAAGTATTTCATAAAACCCAATGTAAGTCAACCAGCTTGTATGGCTGCGTATCTTATATATACTGTAGGCCTATTTAGAGTGCATTTTTTTTTTCATAAAGTGATTGAACCTGTCCCATTCAATGAAGTAGCAGTTCTTTCTATTTTTCTCGCAGTGCGCGGACTGACCTTCTCCAAATATTAACACTGACTTTAAATGCACTTTTAGTTTTATTTTTTTACAGCATCATCGAAGAATAAGCTGGACTAAATATAGAGCCTGTAAAAGCGTTCATACTCCCGTTCATCAGCAGGTTCCGGTTTTGTTCAGAAATCAAAATGAGGTTAAAAAGACTGTTCATTTTTGTGGCTTAGATTTCAGATGAGGCTATTATAAGCTGCATCCATCTGTGAATATGCTCTATATCACTGCTGTTAGGCATTCCAAAAGCCTCGTGAATTAAACTTAATTTTTTTAAGATATGAGGCGGATTGTGTGATGCGCTTTTTTTACCTGACGCATTTTCCACCATGAATGTTCCAAGACCAGTTTGAAGGTCGAAGTAGGAGAAAACAGAAAAGTATAATTCGCCATTCTATACGCATGGATCTGAAAATTACTCCCGCAGTTTTCAGTGAGATTATTTCAATGATCACCAGATAAAAGTCCAAAGTAAACTGCACAAAAATACGGTAACACAGGCGATGTTTATGAACTGCCATTTGCATGGAATAAAAATTTATTTAAAGTCATGAAAATATGAGTAAATGTAAATTTTCATGTTTGAACAAGTAACTGCCACCTACTTCTTGTGGGAACTGCCAAATTGTTACAGTGGTGCATTTAGTCGAATAAATGTTCATGGTGCGTTGGTTATTTGCATCGCGGTTTTTTGTTCGTGTCTATTTTTCAGGGAATGTACTGTACATTCCTTCTATGCGAGAGGTTATTTGATGGGGAGGGGGGGGGGGAGGGGGTATTCATCCTATGAGGCACAACTGAGTACTTCCAGGGGTTTGTCATACCTGCATATTTTCGGTCACGCACCGACAGAGCACGAGTTTTCTTTTTGCAGAATCGGCTGAAGTGAAATATGGAAAAACCGCTTGCCTGTAAGAAAAGAGAATACAGTATGGATCAACGGGAAAGTTTTCTTTTTCAACTCTGAAAAGGCTCTCAGGATGCGGAAGGGATTTCCTGATAAGTTGCGACTATTACGTTGAAATTGGTCCCATTCTAGAGGAAAGACTTATATAAAGACGAACGGAATCTTCGCGGAGATGCATCTCGATCTCACGAAGCATCCAAAGCAGATAATGCACCCTCTTCGCCAGACTTGTTCTAAACCGCACTTCGGATCTTTGCTGTCCCCAGTTCCGCCGAAGGTCTCTCTGAAGTTCGGGCAAAAGCTCGAAATTTCAGATATATCGCAAGGTGATGACGTTTACATGGAGTGCGTGGTGCACGCAAATCCACCGGCCTTGGAGATCGTTTGGCTCTTCAACGTGAGTCCGGCTTTTTCCCGAAAGACTTCGCTCATGCACTCGGTAACAGCTCTTGTATATTCCCACAGCGGAAACCAGTGACTCCGTCCCGAGCATCGGGCATCATATTGACAAACTACAGTCTTGTCGTCCAGCGAGTTTCTCGGGAGCATGTGGGGGCATATCAATGTCGTGCCGCCAATCCTGTTGGATGGACGCTGAGCAACGAGATCAACCTCACCATCCGATGTGAGTGTGCACGTCCATTACTGCAACCCTTTTCTTCCCCCAGGCGGGTGCGAGTAGTTTTATCATCAGGGTTAATTACTCCTCGTATCCAGACGCTCATATCATTCTGCGAACGAAGTATAGCGAATGGCGCGTTCCTAGGTCTCTGTATAGTAACGGATTTTCCCGAGTACTCACTTCCTCGTCGTTTCCTTGGAGTATCCATTCCTCTGCAGGCGAATCTGGTCTGCTAACATTCGGCAGCGCGCGAATATTGAATAGGTTTGCAGACATTGTAGAAACGTGGTCATTCCTTCGCAAAACGTTGATCAACTGATTCATCAGCTGAACCTAATATGTGTAAACATGGAAGAATTATCCATGTAATGAATCCGCAGATTCTCTCTCCTGGAAAGGGACAACTGGAAATGGACATAATTTAGTATACTTTGGAGTTTCCACAGCTGCACTAGTCTGGTATAAGTCGCATGGCTGCAATTGTGGTTGCCAATTTAGTATATCGTCAGCCTTTTCACAGTACTGTACATCTTGGTATAGTACCTGGAGTTTTATTTGCACCGGGTCCTCGCATAAAAAAATCCATTCATGGATTTTGTTATGAGGCATTTCATTCTATTTCTTCAGTGCGGAACGCGAGCTCCGCGTGAAGGTTGAATTGCACATTATTTTATTCGTCCCAGACATTCACAAAAAGGCCATCCTAAACCTTGTAAACTGTGAATTTTCCCTAAATTTCAGTATACATTTGTGACTTTAAATGACTATTATGTAATTATAGAAATCCTGACAAATTTGTGATCTTAAAATTTTTAACTTCCTCGAATTATAATGAAAACAAGAGGAAGAACAATTCCCTTCTTATTTTCCAATTTTGCTCAAGTTTTGAAAAATTCCAGTCTGGACTGAAAACTTGCTACAATTTGAGATTTTTGGTCGATTTTCTTTTACATGAAATAATTTATGTTTCTGGGTCCTTTCATTCCCCTAAAATTCCGCAAGTATTCTCAAAGGGATTCATAAAGCCTTTCGCAATGGGCAATATTAAAACAAATGGTTGAAATGAAGCTAAATATATCTTCGTCCTGGCTTCATGTAAAATAATATTGCATATTGTCGTCATTATATTTCTGCTCCATTTTTGGAGGATTGCTGAAAATTACTCAGATTTTTTAATTCATGTCTGTTTCCAACGAAGTTTCGAATGAGAATCAGCTCTGAAACGTTTCTGAATTAAAAGAGGTTTTTTGGCAGTGAATGATCGTCTTGATGACGATGAGGCGTTGTAGCCTTGTCTGAAGAGGCTATTCTGCTTGATTATCCCTTAGTTTTCCCGGAAAGTCATCGAGTATGGCACAATTATTTCTTCTTTAATCACTGATTTCTTTCTTTTTCACGTGTATGCAATGGTCGACAGCTGTTGTGCACATATAGATGCCATACCGAAACATGTACTCGGTTGCAGGAAGAGATTTTGGACGCGGGGCCGTGTTAGAACGGCACCTTGTCAGGGATTCAGAGTGCGCAGAAAGTTAAAAGTAAATTTTTGCAAATGGATGATCGATGCATTAGTGAAAGCTCGGGAAGAGAATGGGAGTGATTCGAGACCCGTGCTAGCATTCCAACCCATGCGTTCTTGAAACATTCTCGGCTGGGATAGAAATGCATCCTCTGGGGACTTGATGCTATGATTTATCGACGGAATGCAACTCTCAGCCCTCTCTAAGCGAATGTGGCCGAACGTTTCCGCATTAATCTTCACCCCCGAAACGTCCCAGAGCAACTTACTCAACAACACCAAAAAAAAAAACCCCGGTCTTCGCTCTTGCGGATTCTGTGGCTAAAAGACGCACGCAAAATGAATGGTGCGTCTAGTTGGCTTCTTCGCCACCTTTTCTGCGACCTTGTCAAGATTGCGGGAGTATTCCATGAACCACCAGCGCATCCTCAGGTGTATTGATGTATGATGGATCGTAGTTGCTAGCATAGTCGTTTTCTCTCACCTGCCCAGGCTCATATTCTTCTTCTTTATCACTCTAAAGCTCCGCCAGAAAAGTTTAGCTCTAAAAGAAGGTATCCCAGATATCTTGAATGTTGCGTGGAAGAAAGAGAGGAAAAACAATATGACGCAGCTGCCGACAGGTCACAAATGGAGGTGTGACGAATGATCGTTGGAACTTAGATAAAAAAATGCTCGCGCGAGAGTCTCGCATTGCTGTGCGAAGTCTGAAATATATCTACTAGATTCAGGCAGTGGTACTGTGTCTGTACATGCAAACAGGACAGCTATGATCGTGATTCAAATCATGTTCTTGTAATGCTTCCATGTACGTCCACTCTCGGACTCGCGAAGACCCCACTAACGGGAATGACGCCTTTTTCTCATCCGTCCGCACGGACACAAAAAAATGGGACACAACTCGTGTCAAAATCATGAATACGCCGTAAGAAACGCGGTAGAAAATTTAAAAAATAAAATAATATGTGGTGTCATGCCCCGACAAGTCCTCTTCATTGATTACAAAAAAAGCACTCCGCGAAGTTAAGAAAACTGTGTTAGGAAATTCATAAAAAATAAAAACTTCAATATGAGCTAATTTTCTTGACTGAACTTTGATTTCTGATTTCCAACATTGATGATACGAACTGCAATTCCCATTTGTCAAGATTCTGATTCTTAACCACACTATAAGAATTATTGTCTCTTTTATAATAATAATTCCGATTACGATCTCGGAGAGAATTCTTCCTCGTTCCAATTCCGATAAGAATTTGCTTTTCGAAGGTTAACCTTTTACATGCTTGGGTTGTGGCTTTGAGGAAATCTTCATTTTCCGGCCTAAACCTTTCGCTGGAGCCGTACAGGTATCCTTTTTTAAGCGTTGCTTTACAACCAGGTCTTTTAAGCCTCGGAGGTACACGTGTATACGCATATTACGCACCGCACGGCTTTTGGGGGCATTTTCTAGTGCTTATCCTGCGCAATTTGCTCCACAGCCTCATTCATGCAGTGATCGTTAAGGCACCTTTGCTGAACGCTACAAATCGTTAGGAGCCTCAAGTTATTCTCAGCGTTGATTCCTCAAGCGGAATAAGATACGGATTGATTTTATGCTGATCAAATTCTGAACAGCTCAATATAGAGCGTTCAGCGTACCTTGTGTGAAATATCTTTTAACTTTCTGAGTAACAGAAAGTAAATGTTCCGCTTTTGATTGTAATAGTGCAACTGCAACCTGTTGCCTATTCTCTTTTTTTCAGTTCTGGCCACCGATGACACCGATTAAATAGCCCGCGATAAAGCTCCTTATTATTTCGTTCATTGTGACAAGAAAATTATTCTGGACCAGGGGTTCGAAGCGTATGGATATACTTGTACTGTATGCCAAAGTGATGAATTTAAAGTTCTTGGTACGTAGTACCGCAAGACATTGATAAAGAATATTTACAATCTGCATCTAGTATATTTCCTAGATGGTGGATTTGTGAATGGCAGGTAAATTTTAAATGGGATCATAGATGAAGAAAAAAACTTCAATATAACAATCAGAAGGCAAACCATTTTTTTGAAAGATTAATATTTTGGAAGCATGTGACGAAATCTTGACATTCCTTACTTCCGTGCTTAGAACATTTCCTGTCAGTGGCTGTCACCGAAACCCAGGAGAAATATCAGTGTCAAAAAGGCTGCATTTCCATGGAAACGGGTTACTGAACCGGCATGCAATTTTTAATAGCCATGAAACTTCCCGATGATATTGGAAAATGTCTTCGAGGAATTACGTAAATTTTCAGGTAAGCCTTTCGTGGATTAGTTGGGATTTGACTTGATCTGCATTTAAAATTCAAAGTCAGGTTATTCAGAATGCAGTGCAGTACCCTTTTGAGTGGGTAGCAGGCAATATTTAGAAACTAATTACTCGCTTCGAAACACCCTTGGGGTTCCAACAAACCATTCAATGCCAGCTTTTCCTATGAGTTTTGTACAAATTTAATGGAAACTTTCATTTACATGGGAATCGGCTTTCTCTTTGAGAGGCAGCTCAGGAAGAAAATCCAGGCAGATTCCATCTACATCATTTTCAGAGCATTACGATGTGTAGGACCCGAAGAAAATTTGGGGTGTGATTCCCAAATTTCCTGTTCATGATCCAATAAATATCATTCAACTCCGTCCGCGCAAACGCGTATAAATTTCAAAATTATTTTTCTCAAAAATGTATTTCTGCCATGAAAATGCCGCTATGCACAATATTTGATTTGCACAATATCTGTGATCATTTGACCCACCCGGAACAAGGAGTATTATTCTTTTTTTATACTGTTCACAAACCCCAAAGCTGTCTATTTTGCTGTATTTCAAAATGAAAAGAAGGCATCGGGGTCTAGGCCTGATTTTTTCCGTGACATTTAAGGCCTGTCATCCGAGGTTAAGGGAATGGGGTATACAAAAAAATGCAGTCAGCGTGTTGTGAGGGATTGACGCATTTTTCGTCGTGCTGCATACGCGGTTGAAACAATATCATGCATGCGACAGGACACTTAGTAAATTGAACCCGGAAATTGCGGCGGAAATGTTGCGGAAGACGCCGCAATCGTCGCAGCTGTCGGGTGATTATTTGCCGCCCTCTTTGTGTCGGAAGAGGGCGACGGATTACCCGCGTTTTGGCTCGTTGTACCACGCTTTTTGTCACGCCTCGTCGCTTCGTTTTCTTTGTTCGAGAAAAAAGGGAGGAAACGAGAGAATATATAGGCGAGAAAGAATCCCGATTCCACTGACAGGAGTTCATCCTGCGAACTAACCCCATGCAGCTGAAATTTTATATTATACCGGTTCACGGCTCTGTCATCAAATATTTCATAAAGGAACTTAATCTTGCATGGATTTCGGAAACGCTTTCTTACGTGAATCTCATGCATCGAACCCCTTTCTTTGTGGGATACTAATTCGGTGGTTGAGGAAAGGCCGTTTTTTTTAAAATTATGATGATGAATGTGAGATTACTGTATTCCAAACAATAAACCAGTAGAGCCAACAGAACAAAAGGAAAGGAATGTTCCTTTCTCACACAGCAGATCATTTTTTCGTTATTTTAATTCATCGTCCACCTAATCTTGCCCTAAATTATTATACCCGACCTAAAGAATTCCAATTTCCATAAGGTTTGGACGACAATCAACATTTTTGAAGACAATATAATCAAATGCTCGTTGTTACTAATTTTCCGCTTTTTTTCATTTCTCAGAATCTGGCCATTATAGTCCGATCGAACGAAAATCCTTTGAGCTTGACTATAATATTTTTCAGGAACTTATTCATTGAATAAGTTTCTTCGTTCTTTTCCGACAATAACCCCGTGTGATGAATGAAACCTAGAAATATCTTCCGAATCTTTCCCCTAACCCATCCCTCGATTTCCTTGATGAAGGTCCCTTGGATTTCGAAGTCATATTTATCGCACTGTTACAGTACTGCTTGAATTCTCGCGCTATTTATCTTGAGTTGTCCCAGTAGATAAGGTTCAACAAATAAATATAATTCCGATCTCGAAAATGCGACACATGAAATTATCATTTTTACATCATGAACTGGTCCACCCAGGTATTTTGGAAGCATCATCCACTTTATTTATTGGCCTTAGTTAATCTTAGTAAAATAAGAAACAATAAAAATTTGGTAATTCTGGGGGGGGGGGGGCGTAACAAGATACAATTTTGAATTTAAACTTCATTCCGTAAGTCTACGATGAGCATCGTGGGGAGGAATTTCTTTCGCCAGAAAGAATCCGATAAATCAGCCAAAAATGCATTCAGCTCTCATCGCAGCGACGGATTGAGAAAATATGGATCTTCTCCATCCAGTACTCCGCAGAAGTATAATAACAATGTTTCATGCGGCAAAATATGTGTGCAGACGTTTTCTCCATGAGGCAGGGAATTGGGGAATATTGCCAACAGCTCTGTGGTCCAATCAGCGAAAGTGTTTTTCAAGTTCGATCCTTTCGTATATTTTCCGCGGCGGGTGCAAAAGGTAACGGACGCAACTTCCTGCATAGAAACTTGGCTTGCTGACGGGAGCGATCCGCCCTGCATGAAACTGGCACATATTCTATATTTCATCATTCTCGGAGCATTACCAAAGGGCGGGCTCAACTTATCTTCAGATGGCTCACGTATTCGAAGGAATCTCCATACGTTTCCAGTTTTGAAACAAGTTCTACGCCGAAGAAATTTCCATCTGTCTCTCATCGACCTTGCGAACAATATACCTGTAAAATCTCGAATGGGAGACATTCTCCTTCTCCGTCGTGTTTCACATTTTACTGCTTCAAGATCCTTTTTATTTTATGATTTTCAAGAACTACCAATGTTAATGCCTTACACATTGCGGAGTTCCAACGAAGCCGTCAGCATTTATTGGCTTCTGTGCTTATAATTACGTATAGGCAAGTGTATCGATTTAACGAAGCATATTACTGTACTTCATATTTAACCGGAATGGTTTCACTTCTTCCAATATCCATTGTGCCAATTCTTCCATTTCCTGATTTTCACTCAAGTGCTACACATGGACATCCACATCTTAAATTTAAATATGTCTCTCTACCAGCACCAGCTGAAAACCCATGCTTCGATGCCCCATGTTTTATACGGAGTACAGAGCGATGGAGTGCATTTTTGGGCTCCCGACTGGAGAAAATATACATGGCATTGAAATAAATACGACAATTCACTAATTTAAAGATATGCATAGTTCTATTCAAGAAATAAAAAATTGATGGGCTCTTCTGAAATATTCAGGCACCATAAAGTATTGCGAAAAAAATAGACATAAAGCGCTGTGTTCATTTAAATTACTTTTGAAAAAAAAAAACTCCACCCTGAGAGTCATTTCTTTCTGATGGCTCTGCTTCAGTATAAAATGGGGAATTCATCTAGCTAATGTCAAGAGCTCATTTGTTGCGAAGAAATGGAGAAAAGTGGAAGTTCTTGCTAGTCTTACCGCCAGGAGACGTGTAAGAAACTGGATCTTTTTGGTCAAATTTCATAGAAAAGGTCACTGGCTCGCTTGCAACTGCAGGCCAATAAGGTGAAATGAATCTTCTCGAGTTTCATGTCCTTTTTGCACTTGAGGACCATGAACTTCGAATTCTCAGTAATAACTTGAAACACGTCGAATGGAATCGTACACGGTTTCGCAATGTTATCCATCTCCTTCCATAAAAAATTCGTTGGCCACTACCCTTGCAAGTGTCGAAGGATTCGAAGAAACATGGTTTTCCTTCGAGTTGTCTCGAGCGAAATTCCGGGGAATTTTTGCAAAGGCTTTTGAACAGTTCGATGGAGCTTGAGACCGTCGATGGCATTTCAATTGGGAATCGGGTAACGTTGTGAGTACAACAGGGAAAAGTCTACTGGAATGCATCTTCGCGAGGGCTGCTAGACGCACTACCTAAGAACGTCGGCGTCATGTATCGCCAGTGGAGTGGTGTCCCTAACGCCTCTTCGGGTTTTCTGTTCCAGACGCGCCGGAGTGCCTGCGGACCTCAGTGCAGAAGCTGTATGTATCCTTCAACGAGCTGGTGTACATCACCTGCGATGTCTACAGTCATCCCGGGGTGAAATCCTTCCACTGGGCCTTCAACAATTCCTTGCAGAAAGTGGACGTGCCTGTAACGGAATTCACTCAGGACTCTTCGCGCAGCGTGCTTTCCTTCAACCCGGCTCGACAGTACGACTTCGGCACGTTGCAGTGCTGGGCTGCGAACGAGAAAGGAGTGCAACAAACGCCTTGCATCTTCCACGTGATCCACGCAGGTATTGGCAGATGGAAAAACCATGCTTCCGTTCCAGATTTCTTTGTCGGATCTTTTTTTAACGAAATTTTTTTCAACGGAACCTCGATTGGCCACCTGTCAAGCACCACTCCTGAAGAGAGTGGTGCTTGACGGGAACTACGAGGGTTCGTTCACGAGTTTTTGAAGAGCTCATTCTGAATTATTGGGGCTTTTCAATCGAGGAAAATATTTTGTTTGCGCCACTTCACCAGCCAAAGTCACTTTATTTTTCTTTCATGCACTTTGACTTGAATTAAAAATTTAATTTGAAGTGACGGGGTTAATTTTAAAGTGTGTATATTCTGTTGCACATTTTAATTTCAATGGGTAGATGCTGGCCGAGTGGTAAATAGAACAAGGGTTCAGATAATGCTCAGAAGAATCATTATTCGGCATTCCTTCATCGTTATTGATAAAACGAGCCAAAATTGAAAAAAACGCATGGACCATCTCATGTATTTGATATACATTTCTTGAATGCAGGGAAATCCTTACCACGAGGTATTATATTTGAAATTGCAGAAAAGCGTCTAAATATGGATTCATTTTTCAATAAATGCAGTCTCTTACCTGTAAATCTCTGCATAATGGTCATTAAAACCGTGTTCATTGGCGTTTTAAAAGTAGAATGTTGCCTCTTGATGATACAATTTCGTGTATAATTCATTTTTTGTGTGTGTGTTTCTCATGTGGAAATGGAGAACGTCGGGTTTATGGGATGGTAGCGGGAACGGAAATTTGCTCATTTCTACAGGTTGTTGCTTTATCTCCTTGCAGAATGACCTTTCACACGCAGCCAATTGTGTAGAACTGTGAAAATTCTCTCATTCTAGTAAAGAACCAGAGAAAAGTCGACTGGTAATTTCACAAATCATGATAAACTACGTTGCTGTCACACACCGGAAAAGTAGACAGGCCATACGTTCTCCTTTCCTCGCCCTTAACCTGGTATCGAGGGCAAATAACACAAGCGCCGGAAGTACAGAATAAATTCTAGATCGTGTTCTGGAATGTAACTGTATACGTTCAACGAATGATGCTGTATAACGTAAAGTCCGGGGCAGATGGGGTCTTCTTCCACTGACCGCATTCAGTCTATAAAAATAATAATACAGAAACTTCCGCCAGCATTGTACTGCAAAACTTTTTCACTTGGAAATTTTTCACCCACACATGAAAACGCAATGCCATTATGGCCATCAGCCAATGAATAATGTTACCCTCTCATTGATTTCAATAGATTGACAAATGTACTTGAGCATAATGACTGCTCCATGCGCTTTTAGACGAGAGCTTCACATTTTATAGTATTGTAAGACACATTTTGATGGATGTTGGTTTTTCAGAATGATATTTGAGCATTTCCCTCAGCTATTAAAAATAAATCCCAGTTTGTATAGCAGATAAAGGGAATTGAAGGTGCGCCACATCAACGAGGGGAAATAAAACGGACTTGTAAGAATTATATTTCACGAAAAAGTACCAACAAATGTTATTTTAACAATTGGAAAAGCGCGACGAAAAAGACTCAAATCTTGATTCAGCAACGTTTATAAGAAAACGTATGCTGTGTCTCACATTTACGCCGTGATGATTATTACGAAACTGAGAGTTGGTCACTCCAAGGAATGTATATTCCTTAGTGAGAAACATACGGCTCCAGAGTCCAGACAGGCCTTCAATTAATTGAAAAAATTATCTTAGCAAATGTGCAGGGTATTATTTTTTGCTGGTTGTTATTGATTTTGAATATTTGGACCGTTTTTCCCGCAAAATATAAATATCAGGAGACATTTCAATGTCCTGCGCGCTGTTTTTTTCGAATCCGGACGAAGATAAGCGAAGAAGCCCGCGATAAAAGAGCACGGCACACCCAGAGTCATCAATACGCATTACCTCACGGGAAAAGTATT
The DNA here is from genome assembly GCA_905338405.1 of Notodromas monacha. Taxonomy (NCBI): domain Eukaryota; kingdom Metazoa; phylum Arthropoda; class Ostracoda; order Podocopida; family Cyprididae; genus Notodromas; species Notodromas monacha. Next base: position 16,278 of record CAJPEX010002075.1, read on the forward strand.
TCTTCTGGGTTCATCCCCGAAAACATCAGGTCGGCAAATAATGTTAACCATGGGTTCATTGCTCCGGCCACAGCGTCATTTGTAACTCGCGGGGACAACTTGATGTGACGCGTTGTCGAGCGACTTACGGGTGCGTCCGCTATATATACTGATTGCGGACGGGAGACGGAAACGTGGAGCATCTTTTCCTGTTTCCGGCCTAGTCACGCGCCGCAATCAGAAACGGGTACCGTATATTCCTAGCGAAGTCATTATTCAACGCTTGATATAATGCGTTTCATTGGACGGCTAAGGTCACGAACCCGTTTCCTCATTTTTGCAGCTTGTGAGAGGGTTGATTCGCAAGGTTCGCAAAACAAAATTATAAATAGACTCGGATTCAAAGGTAGAACAAATTATTTACGGCCTTCATCACCTTGCCATTCGAAGAATGAATGAGCCGTTCAAGATTTCTTTTTTTACGCATCCAATTCTCTTCAGTATCGCCGATACCCTTTCCACGCAAACTCATTTTAGAGAAGAAATCCGGAAAATAGATGCGACGTCTGAAGAAAACCATATAAAATGAATGAAATTCATGTCAGTTTGTGCAAATTCAAGTGAGACGCACATCCAATTTTTTCTCGCGAAATGTTTGGGGAAGTACAGCACATGTACTTGAGCCCTTGCGAACTTTTTGAAATTATGCATCCGAAGTACGTGCACGGCTCCTGCTCTTGGTCTATTTTCAAAATACAGTATATACCTGCTGACTGTCAGTGAAATTTACTTTTTTCAAGCCATATACTGTACGAAAAAAAATACAAAAATTGCGGCCATTTCCGATGAAAACTGCCGGCGAAATCCCTGACAAGTACCCGCATCGAAAAGAACCCTCAGAGCAACGCGAAGACGGGAATTTTTTTCATATTTTTCGAGCTTGATTTTGGAAGGTCCAGCAACTCATATCAAGATTCTGATTTCACTTGCGTTTTCTGCTCTCAGAATGTCGTTTTCTCATCAACTACCGACAAATTGAAACGAAAATTGTACTACACCGTGATGGTCGTGAACTGAGCTAGTTGGTTCAATGAAATTTTATCATATTCCAAATGTTTATTGTATAGTGTAAGGTTTTAGTTGAGAATAAAAGTCTCCAGATTAAGTCGGCGTACTTTAAATTATTTAAATGATCAGATTATAAAAAGAAGGATCACTTCGAATCATTCCGTATATAAAGTACGTTATGAAACGAATCACGCAATTTTTTCAAGTCATTAAAATTAAAATAAATAAAAGGTCAGCCACTTGTTCACCCCCTTCCCTTTTCTTGCTCCATCCTTGCGTGATCTCGAAATGACGCCTTTTATAATTTCCTCTAAATGCTGCGTGTTCCCGGGATGCTCAAGAAGTTCGCTCACTACATGGGTTACAGTAATGTCTGATTATACTGTATACTAAAGAACTGTGAAAAAATGATTGAAAATATGAAAGAATTATCTAGGGAATCTACGGAAATTTAGTTTCCAACCGTACACGGAAACCGGACAACCCTGGTGCACGATTTTATTTGGATGTCTCGCCGAAAAGTGTTGGACTGCAGCACTTCAAATAATCGATAAAAGGATATAGAAGAGCGCCCAATCGGTCAACGCATCTGCCGGCGATGGTTCGAATAATCCTTCAAGATCGCCGATGTCTGCGAAAAGAGAAGTTAGCAGAAGTTCAGTCGAATCGCGCCTCCGCAGATCGCCACGGTCTGGCGGAAGCGTGATTTATTACCGGGGTTCCTCCGGTGGTGCTTCTGACCGCGGCGGGAAGGCTATCGGTCTTTTATCCCTTCATCGCCCCTTGACAATGGCATATTCCCAGCTTCGGTTCAGTACCTTTCGAGGTTGCTTTTCGCAAAGCAATGATTCGTCTTGTTACTTCGTAATTGATACAGTCCTGATGACGCCCTGCTCTCGGCGGAGGTCTAATTAATGCGCGACGGACAACGCGCCCCTGTGCACCGACATTAAATGATCGCTCACGATCTCGTTACTCACGAGACCCGCTGCCACATTATTCTTTCCTTCATCCCAGGGAGGAGCCAGAAGTTCATGATTATTTTATTCCATGTAAGAACAGTCTGCTTTCCCCCCTTGTTGTAATGCGAGGAATTGTCTGACTTTTTTCTCGCCATTTTCCTCGACAAAGGTTGAATTTCATCTTTTCGTGGAAAGCATCGTGGGATTTCACAGAAACGCTGGGGAATTCACGAAACTTCCGCCGTCTTCACTAAGCAACCTTTCTCGTTGAATCTAAAAACGTGGTAGGAATTTCCATTTATGTAATTCAAGATAAGCTTGTTTTTGTTGAAAACTGCGAAGGATCTGGATCGGAACGCAACATTCTTGAGTACAGTACTGTACTTTATTCGAGATAATTTTAACTGCAAAATGAAGAAAATACGACGAATGCTTCGTAATTGTTGATGCTTCGTCAATGTGTGGGTGTTCTGAGTGCCAAAGACTGTTTTCAATGGATAAAAGTAAATGTATCCATGGTAGGCAAATTATTTTGATTGCGTGCAGTTCAAACTAATGATCTCAAAATTTATTCTTAGATGATGGTTGATGCTCAGAGTTAGGGTACCCTCAAATTTCGAAGAATGTTCAAAAATGTTCCGAGTTTTAATCCAAGTCGAGTTTCCTGGCACAACAGAAAACTTGGTTCAAAATAACTTCGTAATGGTTAGGATCCCAAAAATATTTCAAGGACCCAAATGCAGAACGGCTTGGAGGAGCAAAAATATTCCGAATGGATACTGGAATACTGTACTTGAGTTTAGGAAAGATAAACATTAAAAAGATAAACATCTGTTCGGAAAAGCAGCACTGATGTGCTTCTATTAACGACGAGGCGATGAGATTCAACGCTTTTGTCAAACAAAATTCTTTCGAGTTGGTCGATTACGTCTCAATGCATTATGGACAATCCCTTGTCTGCTGTTAGTGAGAATTTCGGGAGTCCAGATAAATCAAGGAGTGAACTGAATGAACTTCGAGGGGTTTTATACCGTGTTCAAAGAACGGATCCTATATCCTTGAACGCTTTTTTGCATGTAGGGCTTACATTTGACGATCTAATCGTAGCACTAGCATGATCTGAGTGTAATGCGTCTGAAGAAAAGACGTAGAAGAGTGATCGGTGACAAAGCCATTAGGCCTAATGCACCCCTGCGGGCCAAATGGGTGGGGTCGGTTTGTCAAGCACCCGAAGCAAGGATTAGATGATATTCAGCTGTCGCTCTATTAGCGGAAGTCTGAAGTTTATTACCATGAAAGTCGTTATAAACCACGTCGACATCGCGGATGTGGATGAATATCAGTTTCCCGTGTATGTTTAATAGGACAAAGGAAAACTCCTCATCAGGGGAAACTCTAATTGCTAACCTGTGATTGCGTTTAAAACATTTCTTTAACAATGGATGCTTTCGGCGCACTTCCTCCAAGCTTTGGTCAATTAACCCTGAAAAGCAAAATTAACGCCGTCTTCTCTTGTAGACTCATCGCTGATGGGCGAAGTATGACAATAAAAATCAATGAGACTCAGATAAACTCCTTCCGAAAGAATTTTAAATGACAGAGGACAGGCAAATTTGAGCCTGATGGGGCACAGTTTCATCGAGGTTATCAGGTTAGTATGTCGAAAAATTCATAAGATCCCACGATTGATAACGTTTTTCGTTTCCTTCACTTCTTTGGCAAGTTTGAAACAACTGCAGTCCTAATTGCAAGAAAAATACTCGTATATTTACTTAGAAAAAATCCACGGCATAATTAAGGAAAAGCAATGCATTTTTCAAATATTGATCGCATAATGTTTATAACTCGCGACTTACATTTTCTGGAAAAGTGACTAAGATTAAATAACCTCAAACATGAGTTAAACCATCGTGGAATTTGAATTGTACACTTCTATAACCGCTGGATAATGGATGATGTAATTTCTGCTTCCTCGGTATTTTCGAGCATTGATTCAACAAAAACTGCTTCTCGGCGCATCTGCCTGAACTTTGCAAGGAAGGATAAATTGCTATAGCAGATCTTGGGATGTACAATATACTGTATCAGACTCACAAATCCTGAGACACTGCTGAAGGAAAATCTGGCAGGAAAAACGAAAAAAAAGAGCGAAGAACCAATGCGGAAAATCTGTATACTCTCGCCATAAGCTTATCATCCATATTTTACTTCTTCATGGGAGAAGCAAACTGCACAAGCATCCCGCGTACTTAACTTTAAAAGTGTCAACTTCCGCTCCATCTATACTGTATCCCTAAATTGTTCTGAGCGAAATTTACTGAAATATCGTGGGTCGGGTATCCAGCCGAAACCTAAGCTCCGATACTTGAACTTGGGGAAAATGTTCATCCTTTGAAGCATGAAATGTTTCAGGATGATTCAGTCGCCGTGACGGTATTTCAAATAATCATTTATGAAGCTCAATTATAAATGAAGTCACTATATACCCGTAATCGTTGCCTAGCTGAAGTACGCATTGATCGATCCCCGCAAAAATAAACCCTCTTAACTCGGACCATTTTTAATTGATTCGGAATGTGTATCTTTAAAATATATCATTACACGATATAAAACATGATCGAATTTAATGCCCTTCTTAGTTTATTATTTGATTAGGAAAATTGATGCATTTTTGTTGGTATACTGCAATATTCCCTCCGGCCAGAAACTGGCCGGGTTACTACGGATGACCGGAAGTAACTGAACATCGCGTTAACCACGACGCTGCCGTTAATGCTAGGAAAAGCTAGAGTCGGGGGATTAAATTCTTACCACATTCCCGAGCGGACGCACGGTGCATTTCGTTCAACAGTGCCATTCCGACAGTCCCACCGGACCTCCAATTTCCGCAGGGGACTAATCAGTCGCTCAGGGGGTCGATGCTTGAACAATGGCAAGAAACCGCCGCCAAGTCGATACTGCTACGATAGTGTGAATCCCGGGTTTACGGGCTTGCTTCGTTTGACGACTTGCACAGAAACGTCTGAAATGCATTGAAACCGGGTTATCCGCTGAAGATTGTTATTGTTGTTCACGTGAGCATTTCCGCGTGTCTCTGGCGAGAAACCTCCGACATTGGTTTCTTCTTTGAGCTGAACGCGTTTCCTCGATTTGTGGAATTTACATACTATCTAGAGATTCATAGGGCTTAACCTTTACCATTCTGAAACTCAATAATTTTTCCTCCAGTCAAACTGAAAAAAAGGTTTCAAAAAGAATCCAAGAATTACAGTCACGAACATGAAAACAAAATTGCCGCAATTTTGTAATCACAATACCCTCTTCAACACGTAAAATTTCCGTAAAATTGTCTTAACAATTTCTTGACAATTTAACAATTTCTTAACAATTAATGTCTTCGCAATTTCTTTCGCAAAATTGACGGTTCATTTGATTTGATTTTCATCACGTAACTACAAAAATTAATCTGCGAGAAAAAACTGTTGCCATTTTTCACGCCTTTATTGGGTAATTTTACGTGTGATTTTACTGCGTTTAGTATTCGGTAGATCATGCATTAAAATTACCCAAAAGGTAGAATTGTAGATGTTTGTGAGAAATCCACCAAAAATATTTTAATCTGATATACTAGTACATGAATTCATATGATTGCTTTTTTTCGAAAATGCGCATTTATTTGATGATTCTGAGATTCATTATGGTGTTTTGTGTAAAAAGATTACTTTTTTTAATGAAGTATAGCTGATCTTACAGTTACGTGCAATCTTGGCCATTTTCACTGCTCAAAATGTCTTCAATAGTTCTCATCCGTCGAAACAAGATGATCGAGATGTTCAACGTTTCTATTGATTTTTACGACATTGTTATGGGTATGACATACATTTCAGACCTCCTCCTTGGAAAAATACTCGTGTGTATTTTTTCGGTTATGGAAAGAATTGTGTTGCTTGGTACTTGGTCTAATTATTTACATTTTTTTTTGCAAAATAATGTTGAAAGTGATTACATTCCGATTTATGCTGACTGGTTTGAGTCCTTTGCCCGTGCAAGTTTCTCAAATGTTTTGCTCTGTCGTTCATCACTTCTCCTCGAGTACAATTTTATTTCGTTTCCACTGCTTGAAAATTCGACCCACTGCGGGAAACACACGTACCATCTGATACAGGCGAAAATAAATTCCCCTCTATGATACAGTGCATAATCCATTACCGCTTCAATGCCAATTGAAAAGCTGAGCTGAAAAGAGCTCTTTTCTTCAGATTCAGTGAGGAAGGTACGGTAAGTCGTGTAACAAACGAACATCCTGAGAATATGTGACGAGGATTTCACTGCCACGCACGCGTCAATGGCATGATGAGCAAGTGACATGCGATAGGTTCATGCATCATGAAAATCGGGATCTCATGACCAGTCGTGCGGGAATTTCGCCCACAGAAAAGCCGTCGGCAGTCGTCAACTGTTCCGTCGTGAACAAAACCGCGTCGACGATGCATGTCCTCTGTTACCCGGGCTTCAATGGCGGTCTGCACCAAAGCTTCCTGGCGGAAACGTTGCGAGGCCGGCACTTGGTGGCCAATAGGTCAGGCAGTTATCCTGAATTCCTCATCGACAACTTACAGCCGAAGACTGCCTACGAGGTCGGCGTCTACGCCAAAAACGCCAAGGGTTCCAGTGCGGCTTTCTGGCTCAAAGAAACTACCCTGGAGGACAGCAGTAAGTGCATTCGTATCCTTGAAATTGCCTTTTCTCGCTGCTGCGGAAGAATTGTAACAGCCGAGTCCCCGGTGGGTCCTTGACAATTTACGAAATAAAGCACCACATCATTATTTGCCCAGTTTCTTCGCGGGCTCACGCCGATGGTCTATTCGTCATACAGCGAAAGATTCATCACCCCACCCTTGCAGTACTCTTATGAAGTACCATACGAAGGAGAGTAAGCAGACTTAGGTCGACGAAATTTCCGGATTGTATTTACCCAGAAACCGTAACATGGTGTGAAGCATGGCTTCCGTTTGCCATTCTTCTGATCGCGAAACGCCCACATTCCGACTGTTCCTTGCGTTTATTTTATGAAACAGAAATTGGCTAACAAGTGGAAACATAGAAACGCCAGTACTTGGGAGGCAAACACAGAAGATGCCAAATATTCGTCGATCATTCTCGACTCCTCTGAAAATTAGTTTTTCTTTTTTTTTAATTAGAACAATCAGCGGGATGAATAGGTGACTTGAGTAGAAAATACGCTGGCTCAGGCGGAGTTTTCTTGTCCGAGTCTAGAAGGAATGATATGGAGTCATACATTTTCGAGTACTATTTAAATTTTTGTATTTCAGTGACGAACTATATAGCACTTTCTCAGATTGAAATTGAGAGAATTAAGACGGATAGCCCGCCAAAATTGTGAGAAAATATTACCTTCCACACTTGAATGTTTTTTTTTAATGCTCAGCCGGCCCAGGAGCAAAAGTGCTTGTCATGTATTCATCAATATTCTCAAAGACAAAATCTCGAATTGGGAGAAAAGTTTCAGAGAGATATGGGGCTCTGATCTTGAAACATCTTTTGCCTTACAGATTTAATGCGAAAACTGCCATAAAATGTCGGTTGAGGAGTTAAAGGGATAAATTTGAATAAACCCTTATCGCGTGAACAAGACTCGACTTGTCCCACATGAGCTCGTTCTAGATTCTGACTTGGAAACTTGGGTACCCAACAAACTTCGTTAAAAGGTACAGAAGAAACTCCTGAGCTACCCCTTTATCCATGTTGAAAGTTGTAGCATGAATCATGTAGGTCTGAGAAATTTCGAAAACTTCTCCATGCGATCACTCGAAGGAGAAATAACGCTTCAGACGTTCGTAGAGATCGTTCTTGATACTCACAGGCTTCCGTGCAACAAATCAAACTTTGCGTAAGATGACATCTCGCATATTGCCTGCTTTTGCAAGCGGCGTTTTTTGTCTGGATTAGGTACAGCAAAAGCTGTTTTTCACCACCTCATTTTCTAGATCGCGTCGCTACAGTTCTTCTCCGTCCGGAAAAGCGCTTCGCTCCCGCTGTTCCAGATTTGTCTCGCTGTCTCGCTCACAGCAATATTTCACCGCCAGTGCCGAGCAAAAAATAAGTAAAAAGCACACATACACACACGAAAATGCAGTAAAAAAAAAAAAAAAAAAAAACCTGCGCATTTCCTCACA
>CAJPEX010002075.1:24488-44562 GCA_905338405.1 Notodromas monacha
AAACACCCAAAAAAAAAAAAAAAAAAAAAAAAAAAAAAAAAACGTGCGAATTTCCGCTCAGCACTGCTGCGTGCAAAAGCCGCCTCGTTCGCGGATTTCTTCTTTTCTTTTCCCCGAGCTACGAGAGATTCATGAACTCATGCATTTCTGATGCTCGCGCCGAATGTGCCGCTTGCTGACTATATCCCGTTCCTGGTCATTCCAACACTAATGACGCGCAGAAAAAAATCCGAGGGTGCCACTCATGGGGAACGTATTTGAGAAATACAGCGCAAGAAAATAAAAACCTCGACCCGCGAAACCGTGTTTGGGAAAAGCTGAAGAATGCGTTTGCTGCGAAACGAACCGTAGTTTGGAGTTGGACCGGCATGGTGCGAGAAATTTCCCGGAACATGACAAATCCCCATAAAGCATCCCATCAAAAAAACGATTCAGAATACGCGCTTCTATGAATCCCTGAATCGATCCATGAATCTTAGAAATCCATACCACCGAGCCACCCGGAATAATATTCTTTATAGGGAATGTGTTCCCGAAAAATGTTTTTCGATGCATCAAAAAGCGTCAGGTCTCGGTCGATCGAACATGTCATAATTATTATTATATCAATATTTTCGAGTGGCATTTATAAAAACATCTAGGGAATAAATATGTTTCAAAGAGCACTTCAGGTTTGAGACAAAGCTGAGTTCGCTGCAAATGTATGCTTTCGTCAGATACTGTACATTGCCTGCATCGGATTAATTTGGCAAATGAGATGAATGCTTCTTGCTTTTCGAATGATTCCGTCTGAACAACAGTCGCAGCATCAGACACCCTTTTTCTGCTTTCGGTCTCTGTCGAAGGAGTGTAACCGATTACCCTAACTTCCTTACGAATGCGACTAATTAGCTTTCTGTATAATTAAAGGAAGACCTGCTGTTTTAGATTGGTGATGTGCTGGCAGCAACAATTGGTTTCTTTCTCATCGTGCCAAGAATCTGCGAATATCAAGGGAGAATAAAGCGGTTGCCCTGAGCCCTTTGCGAAGAACAGGATTTTCTCATCCTTATCATTCAAGAATAGACGGGTTGTTTTTATTCGTTGTTCATTTTTTTTGTCGCGGATAATTGCAATTGAAAGTTTTATTGATTAGGCTGTAACTAATTTCTATTTGTCGGTGGCAAATGAATTTTTTTGCTCTAATGACTGCTGGGACCTCCCTTACACATAATGGTGTCTCAGCTTTACATTTGACGTGCTGGATTGTTTCTCCCCAAAAACGAAGGAACGCAAATTGAGAATTGAAAGAGTCCTTGGTACAATTTTCAATTCAATGATGTGAAACTTGGAGCCCTTGTTTCTGAAGGGAAAGCTCCAGGAGGTCGATCTCGCGAGTCACGACTGAGGTATTGGCATGAGAAGCATCAATGAATTGCCAGCTGTTTCTGAAAATACTGAATTGATTGAAGAAGCATCTCAAATGTGACAGTAAAATTTTCATTTCAAAATAAGATAGTTGCGTCGTGTGATCGACGGGGTTTCATATTCGAGAGGATATGCAGAAGTTTTTTTTTTTTTTTTGCTTTTGTTTCTTACGAACAACAGCAAGTAGAGCTTTCGTAAGGATTCAAACTTGAAGCGATAGAAAATTCATATCTCACGTACATCTCTTGTCATTCCAGGTCGGCGTCGAGTGTCAAAAACGGCGCTGTGGATCAGCGGCACATTGGGCACCCTGGGCCTGGCAGTGGCTGCTGGCGTCGTGAGCTGCCTCGTCATGGGGCGACGGGTGAAGACGCGCCAGGGCCCGAAGCACAGGAACGACGTCGCCAACGACTGGGCCCAAGACAAGGGCCCGTCGTTCCCCCTGCAGAAGGACTGTGATGACTTTGACTTCACCCAAAACGATGCCAACCCGGATATTATCCTCCAAGGTATGAAGCCCATCTGCCGGTATTAAAGGCTTTGCTTAAATGAACGCCATCAGTTGCCGCAGGCCAACCCTCGTCATTTTGATTTTTTTTTACTCGGTTCTTTCCTGGCATGAGATGTCGCATGTCCGACTCAGTCCCGTGGTTTTGATGCCACCTTCATCGTGAAATATACGATATGAGTACGGAGCCGTTTCTCGTCATCGAAAACTCATATAGTCAAGCCATCAAAAGTACTGTATGCAGTAGGATAACCCAAGTTTTGACTCAGGAAGTACTATACAGTTCGAGTAAAACGTCGGAACATTCTTTGTAGAAGGGACTCTCGTTTTGTAAGCCAAATATTTTTCGTGTACCCACTGTATAGTGAATTCCCACCGAACAGAAGCCATACAATGAACAGTTTTTTCTTTGTGGTTATATGATTTCAACTCACCCTGATTCAAGTGGTGACGGACTGTTCGATACTGTTCAAAATAAATTTACTTTTTCGCATTTTCGGCAGCGCATAATGAATTCCCGGAAGTCCCCTGAACTTTTTTGAAAAAGTATTATGCACATTTGAACCATGATTCAGGTTATATATGAATACAAATGTTCAATAAGTACTGCTGCAGTCGGTTGCTGAGGATGTTTGCAGTTTGTGATCGAATCACACTGTTTCCTTAAATAAGAGGGATCTTCATAACTTTTCATACTGCTTTCGCCCTCAAGTAATTCCCTTTCGAGTTGGAAATTATGAAAAAAAATTGAAAATATTCAATGCTATGTGATTTCGAAAGGAATGTCTGATTGCAACACACGCACAGGGGAATTTCTCCGTTTGTAACACAGCATCTCAAGCAAAATTGGCAAGTTTAGATTATTCTATATTTTTAGCAACTATAAAGTATTCTGTCATTGATGGGAATTTATTTATTACACTCTCGGCGTATCCAATTTTGCTGCAATAGACGATGAAGAGAACAAGCTGGTATCTATAGTGGATCAACCATTACTACTAAAAGCAACTAATTGCCCTCAAAATTGATTTAACATTCTTGACCATAGAACATCAGTATCGTAGTTCGAAAAGACAAGGCACTGGACATTATACAGTAATGTATTGAAGTTTCAAAAGTGTGAATTTGCAATTTGAGGAAAGAAGGGCCCAAATCTCATCTTTCGACGGCTTTCAATCCTTTGAGAATATGAACATTACCCCCAGCAAGGCGCTGAATAATGCGTCGATAAGCAGATAGATGATTAATTTACGATGAATTGTGTTACTCTGGACATTTCTCGTATTATAGATGAGCCCATGTTCCTGCAGTAAACCTGTCGGGCAATGACATACTGTATTCTACACGCATCTTTACACGGAAAGTAAACTCGATGCATTTATATTTCTTCACAGTAAACCATGCGAATTGCAATTCATCATCTCCGACGGAAACGTTCCCCTTGAACAACTGTCATCCGTCGTCGGCCAAGCAGCACCTATATGCGACCGTAACAGCTCCTGTTGCCATCGAGAATCACGTCACACAAATACCTCAGATGGACTCAAAGCTTTATAATCACACTATACACGGATACCACGAGGATTCCATCGAGTTCGGGCCTTTCCCAGTGAGTTAGCGACATCGCGTTGAGCTCTTCGCAAATATAAACTTTTGATTTCTTTTTCCCCGCTGGAGGACGCGGACATCGCTGTGAACCACTTCTACGAGCCCCAGACGTCGACTCATTCAGCGATGCCCATGAATGACGGCCGACTGGATTGGTTGCAAGGAAACGGCATTCCATCCCAATGGACATCCGTAGAATGGAGCCATCAACAAAATCATCAACTCAATGGCAGCGTTAGGACGATGGCACCTGTTTTACGGCCTTCTACGACTAAATTCCCCCACAATGATGAACGGGAGAGTTCTCTGTGAATCTGGAAACTTGTCTATAAACCCGCAATTAACCCCAGAAAAGAAAACGTTTTTACTCCGCGGTTTAAACCTATTCCGTTTCATTGCATTCGTTCCAAACCGCCTTCTCCAGCTGAAAACATTTTGCGTTTTATCGCTCGAAACTCCGGGTAAGCTCTACATATTATATTGAAGTTCCCTCAGTTCTTCCGATTTTGTGATATCATTTTTTTCCCAAATCAAAAGCACGATAAGTGTGCCTTTACACTCGCAAAATTTTCTGGAGTCTGCGTTTTATTTCTTGTCTTTAATCTTTAGATCATCGAACGTTTATGACTCAAAAAATGTGAATCCTGCACAATGATAAATATGCTGCATTACACAATACAAGGGTCGTACAGTAATAGAATGTCAGATGGATTTCAAAATTTCTCCATATTACCAGCAACCAGGACAAAAAGCTTCCGCTTTTCAATGCAAAACGGACACTTCAAAATTTGGTAAATCAGTTAATCCTAATGGAATGGACATAGGTGCATGATGCGCTGTTCTAAAACTGAATTCCTTGGGGGTTCTTATGCTCCATACCAAGCATCATCACAAGAGAATGGAAACCCGGAGTTTTTTTAAACGGCGAAAGTTATTCCTTGTAATTTTCTGCCAGGATGCAGCTTATGGTCCCTCAAGCCACAACTGGCTGCATTCGTTAAAAAAAAGCTCCGTTTCTGATGCTAACCTTCCTCAAGAGTACCTCGTCGAATCCCCAACATTCGAATGTTACAGAAGGGTGATGTATCTATTGACCCAGCATTTCTGTTGGAGATGTTTTGAAGGGCGGTGAGAACCTCGGGCTGTGATGTGTTGACTTTCCTGCATGTGCTCGTTTTGCCAAAGTTTCGCAGTTCGGCGTTGATGTTCCATTATCGAGGCGATGTTACATGTCATTAAATATTTGGTTCTCCCTGAAAAAAAAGGAAGTTGGTTCAATTGACTTGTTCTTGAAAATCCTATGGACTTCAAGAACACCGAGTATTCTTTTTCAAACAAGGAAAACGACAGGATAGTCGTCGACCGCCTTTTGAACTACCTCTAGAATAACATGTTGTACACCCCATGAAGCATGAAAATCGTTCAAGAGAAATTTCCCTAGCGCAAATTTTTGTTTTACGGTTTGGATAATGATTAGAAGCATTTTATCCCATCCAAAATCACGTTGAGTGATATCACTAGGATGGCACTAATTTTGGTGAATGCTGATGAACTAGCATAATAATCTCTCGTACAGCTTCAGATTTTGTTCTTCTCTTCATTTTTTCGAAATTAAAAATAATGATGATCGGTCATTGTATATTTTTTTTATTTCACATTCAGGACACAAAGGACGATTCGCTCTTTTCTAATTTGTTGTAGAAATATGAAAATCCGGGAATAATGACTCGCTGCTTTCGATAGGGTAATGAATTATTCCCAAAGCATATGCGCGTTTTTAGCACTTGAAAAGATGAATAACATGCAATACAGTAATGTTATAAATCTCGCGAAGTAGGGAGTGAGTTAGCCCATCGTAGATCACCGAATTTTATAAAATTTCATTGAAACTTTCAATGATTAATTGATGATTGTTCAGAATTCAATCAAAGTATTATTCTTTGACGAAATAACACGTACAGTAAAATACTCTATACAGGTTGCACGTAGATCATACATTTACAGTACTTCATTGAAAATACAAATGTATCACGGAAAAATATATTAAATATCTCGGATAATCAAATGCATGAATAAAGGGAAAAAAATGAATGTGTGTAGAAAAGTCTTCAGCACGTGACATAAAATCAAAGAGGAAATTATTTGCCTGAATCTAAAAGAAGTGCGTTCCGTGGATTATGAAGTATAGAATCCATAGATTCGTGTGATCGAACAATGGAAATTTCAATGATCACCTGAAGGAACAATTTTTTCCATCACACAGTGATTTGATGCGTCTACAGTACTGTAATATGAAATAAATTTCCTCTGAAAAATATGGCTTTCAAACGAAAAGCAGTGGTTCATGCTAAAATTATTCACCCCGTTAAACTGTTCCCCTCTCGGAAATTCCCATTCGGATTGGGGTTCTACTCTAGCAGGGCTTGCCGGATGCTACGTTCTGATTCTGAAATTCAGGGAAGGCAACTGCAAAATTGCGAATTTTCGCAGTGAATCGCGATGAACGTTGCATTTCCTCGACTAGGCCACGGAGTCGCTCAACTCCATTCCGCACGCAACACGATCATTTCGCTTCTGTTGCACCGACGATTGACGCAAAGCATCACATTATTCCAAATGGCGTGGGAGGTAACCGCGATTTATCTATTTCATTTTATTTCCTTTCCTCCCTTCTCCCAGGTATGCATCGTCAGCAGGTGAACCACCTCGAGGGCTTCGGGCGCGAGGGGAAAGCCCCTGAGGCGTTCCATGGTTCCTCCGAAGTCCCTCGCCGCGCTTCCCCCGACCTTTTTGTTTCACTCACTTGACGGCGGATCCAATTTTCCTTCCCTTTCTTTGGTTTTTTTCGATCTTCTTCATTTTTTTCTTCTCCTTCACGGGAGGGGGACCTTTGACGTTGAACTCCAGGTAAATTACGACGGCATCATCATTGTGGCGAGGAGGGGGAAGCGATTCACGTTTGCTCCGGCGCGGGGAGCCGCCGCCGCAGCTCTGTACCTGTCCGCCTTGTTCGCCGGTGCCCCAGCCGTCAGGTAATGCATGCGTCAAGCGGGATTCGCACGGAACGCTGTCGGGCATCCTCGACTTCCCGCGCCAGCTTTCTCGTTTGCCTGAGCGACAAGCAATGAAATTTCAGCCCCAATTCCTGTCAGTGATGCGTTTTTTTTTTTGTGTGTGAAGAAAAGAGCCTGTCCCCTCATCATATTAGGACCCCACGAATAATTTAAATTCCAGGTGGTTATTGGGATCCTTCTTATGAGTTACAGGATCGAAAGCGTTGAATTATTATTTTTTTGTTGCGTCTCGATTTCTGCTTCCTTCTGTTTATTTGCGAGCGGCATCCCAACGCAATTACAATATACAGTACGTCCTCTCGCAGTGTCCGGGAATTAAATTGCCCTGCATCCATCTTGTTACAGATACGCAGTACATAATTATTTTTCTGTCATAATATTTTAGCGGCTGATCAAGGAATTTCATGTCATACTGATTTCTACACGTATCTCCTCCAGTGTCCCCTAACCTCGGAAGAGGGATCTTTTGCAATAGAAAATTAGGCTTCTACAAATGTTCCCTTCAGATTGTGGACCCTGCTTTTAATAATTCATGACATGAACAGGGATGGTGTTGAAAAATTCAAGTTGCTGTGATAAATATGGCTGTCAGGATATATTCCAGAAGGTGACTTATTTGGCATTACCGCTTGTATAGTGTTGAACATTGGTTTTCTATGTTTTTGCTGGTATCTCGTCATATTTTTAGCCAATCCTCCGCTTATCTGAAAAATGATTGGGAATATTAAGAAAATTTCCAGGTTAATAGTCGATCCATTTCGCATCACTTTACTCCCTTGAAATATTTTCAAAAGTTTGGAATTCATTAACCTTTGTACAGTATGTAATTCGCAAATTACTTAGATAATGCACTTTTTTGATGACGAACTTGTCATCGGAATTTAATGAAATTCTGGCGAACCATTGTATTGTTTTGTATACAGTACAAAAATTAATTTAATCATAATTTTAGACAGAAAACATAGACAATTTTGAAACTTCTGACTCGACAATGCTTGAATATAGCTAGAAAATTCATAAAATCTGGACTAATTTTGCAATTGAATTCTTACGCGACCTTTTTGAGGTGATTTAAACTTCATTGAATGATTTGGTGCATCTGTTTTCAATATACATTTCAGCGAAGCGAAGAGTTATTTTTTTATAAAATGCCTCTTGCTCAAAAATTCACGTAACCCGAGAAAGAAACGTATTGCCCCAGGCGTTCCTGAGTTTCAAAAGCACGAGGAAACAAAATACAAATTTTTTATCTTTGTTTGATGAAATTAATGGAAAAATTACATTTATTCTCGCCGAAAAGCATCACAGGAACAGACAAATTCCTTCTCGCGGTTTTAAGCGTAATAACTATGGTATTTGGGCTTAATGACACCTGGGTCCTTTTTCTTAAATTGTCAAGCACGTGATAAAATTTTATTTAAAACATGCACTCTATCCCCCAAATATAAATAATATTTTCAGTAACTGAAGCATCAATGTTCGTACGTGTGAGTAAGATCCCTGACATTCCATGAAACTTTGAAAAGCAGCTGTCAGAATAATTATTTAACGAAAGGTATTGAAGCAGTTCGATTACTTTTCTGTCAAAAAATTACAAAGCTGAGAACAGTGGCTAATTGAACATGTTGTTTTACATTTTGATCGCCTTCTTATGTCCAGGAACATTCTCCATTCTTCGAGTGAAAGACGCCGGATTCCCTGGTGTTTGGTGAACCCTCCACAATCAGGCAACAATTACGTCGGAGAAAGTGTCCCCGTCACGGTGACGAAACAGAATCCGCCGCCGAGTCCCCCCCCACGCGGGGACAATTGATCGCCACTGGTGTGAACCGCGCTTGGCGAACGAAGCTCCGTTGACTCGGAACGCGGACCTTTATTTTGCTAAGCGCCAGCTGGGACGTTAGCTGCACCGGCTGCCACGAACTGGCTCGGCGTGGACCGATGAGAAAAGATATCCCCGCAGTTGCCGGTGGTGGGAAACTCAGTGCGGCAGGAAAGCGATCGCGTTCCATTCTCCCTTTTTTTTTTTTTTTTTTTTATCTTTATTATTCATTTTTTTATTTATTTATTTTTTAATAACCGCGTTCCCCCCTCCCTTTTTTTTTTTTTTTTCTTCATCATTATCATGCATTTATTTATTTATTTATTTTTGAATCACGTGCCTCACATTCAAGTGCTCAAGTTTGTTTTCGGTTCTGCTCGGAGTTCCACTCGCGGGCGAAGTGAAGTAATTGTTTTCGCTGAGCTGTTTCCAGTCGACGCAATCTGATCTGGTGTCGAGTTGACGGGCCTTTCATAATTAACGCCGGGGGCCATTCATTGCGAGTGTCGTTCGTTTGCACCACGCGAGTCGTTTGTTTTTCGGCCCCGGAACGTGGCAGTGATGACTTGAAGAAAAAAAAGAACAAGGGGTTTCTTTCTTTTCCTGTATAAGTCGAGATGGTGGTTTTCGCCCCGGTTATTTCCGTTTTGATGAATGTGTACCGGGTGCTAAGAAAACTATGTAATCTTACGTATCAGGTGCGTGTTGTACCCGTGCGAAATTCCGGAATGTGAAAGGTCGAAGCTTGTGTGAACGCGTTGAAATGCCCTACATTACGAAGGAAACATGGGATCATCACTGCGTTCAACGAACTTCTGATACATTTGATCTACTCAATATGCACATGCGGGTATTCGAAGAAATAAGGGTGCTGGTATGATAGCCAGCCAACTAATGAAGTATGACTCGATTTCAATCAGGCATGAAAGTTTATTCTCCTAGAAGCCGATTTTGGGACACGTTGCATTTCTCCGGGTTTGTTGACATTCACTTGATGAAGACAATTCGTTGAGCAATACTGAACTAATGAGCTTTTCTTAAGCTATTCATTGACATTCGTCCCACCATTTCAGCTCTTGAATGCCAATAAATGCTGACTAGAGAAAGGCATCCAGAAAAAGACAACGAGAAAACGCATTGAAGTACAGTATTAAATAGGACGTGTTTCTTACAAATCAACTGTGCTCAGATGCTAATTCGACATCCGAATCTGATGCAAGATAAATCAACTTACAACAATAAAAAAAGTAGACTTTTTGAAATATGGATGGAAGAAAATTATCTATTACAGCCCTCTTTCGTGGAATGTGCGGTTTTTGTTTTGTTGTTTTTTGTTCAAGTGCTCATATCGTGACGCATAATAAACCTATTTATTGCCGCAGTATAATAATAGCAATTTGAAAGCCGTTCATTTTCTGAAAGCCGCATTCGATGCATGGAACAAAAAAGCTGCCATAAAGCGATGCTTTTTTTTCCTGTTGTTCTTACCGTGGAATCCCCGCGTGAAAATTAAGTACAATGAGGGAATACAAGTATCATGACGAGGCCAAAGGTGTGTTGCGTTTCGGCAGTGGAACCGTGCGGGTCAAACAAGCTGGCTTCTTTTGTGCTCCGTTTCCCCAGATCGTGACGTGACATGTGATAGCAATCCGTAAATGCCAGCTTTTTTCTCACGTTTCCGGAGTGGTTTATTTGTTCTTATTTTGTTTAAAACAAAAAACGAACCTAAATCTTTCAACACGATGCCGCCAAGTTCGGCACGGGTTGGCACCGGCGTTCCGTTTATTTCGCGATGGCGTGAATACCGTAGTTGATTTCACGTTTCCGGTACCTTTCGAACCAGTTGGCGAAGAAGGAAGCCTCCTCCGCAATCCAGTCTAGTTTCCTTCACCAACACTTTCATGCGAATCCCATTTCTCCCTGCACATGGAGCACATAAAAATAATGAAAATAAAAAAAAATAAAAACGCTGATAATCCTGAGCAAATACCGGAGTTCTCGATGGGTCGATTTCGTCAAAGAGAAAACGGCTGTTTAACTTTTGATGGCCGAATTTGGCGCGGAAAATCATCTTCCCCGAGGGAAATCACGTCGACGTGGTCGAAGCCAGACTCCAAACGTCAGTTGAACATTCCCTTACGAATGTTCGTTTTTTATGTGTTCCCTATTTCGAGAAATTCGGGGCCGACGTGAGTCGTGCCTATGAATATTTGAACCTAATTCATTTTTAGAACTATCCCTCTAGGAGCATGCGTCATGACTTCGCGTTCTCCCTTAAATATTTACTCCTTTTTGATAACTATTGATTCAAGTCGAAACACCCCTTGGAATCCGCTGTCTCCGATAAGCAACATCCTTGCCATATGAAAATATTTATTCAAACCTTTACGAGGCAGATAATTCATATAGTAATTTGTATCCTTGTGAAGTTAATTGAGCTACTTTTTGGATTCTCTTGACAGGAAGGCCAAAATTCTCCAAATTTGCTTTCGATGTACATGGCGTATTTATTACTTCAGCTTAAAACCGATCAGTTTTGTCCCTAAAAGAGATTTTCCTCATTAAGGCCTATCTCAACTTAAATGGGATCTCCCTTTTATAGCCCGTGGTGCTCAATGCATTTAGTTCCTGAGCATGCTTTTATTATTTTTCTGTGGCTGGCATTAATGTGTCTTGGACGTTACATTCATTTTTATACGTGACTATAGTAGATCAGGACAAAAAGAAACCTCCCTGAAGTATAGCATTCATATAATTGACGCATTCCGGTGCTTTTCGTGAATGCCGTGGATTTCGGAAAAGGAAGTTCAGGGTCTGACGAATCTTCCAATTTTTGCTGTAACCGTGTGCAGCTCGGACCTTTTTTATGCGTTGTAAATGGAATACAGTACAGTAGTACAGTACTTTACAAATAATTAGGATCAAGGTTTTATGACGAGATGCAGCGTGGTCAAGTTTGCCTCCTTCTTCCCTTGTTCCAACTGCTCCTCGTCATCATCCGAGTTTTTGCTGTCGTGTATACGCAGTTCGTAATGATGATCTGTAATATACTACAGAACTTTGTCTGAAACGTTTGAATGCCAGATTCACTCCAACCGCAAAATAATGGGTTTGTTGGCATCTTCATTTTTATGTGTCATTTTTTACTGGAAAAATCGGATTTTTCTCGTGTAGTGGTCAAAAATGTGAAGAAAAAATTGCCCAGTCCACAACGAATGAATCAATTTAACAAGTTCGTAGCAGAAAATTCAGCGTGGTCTATATAGAGGAGGTTTTCAATAGGAAGTGCACGTACCACTGGTTGTCATGTGGGATATCATCCTTGAGAAATTCGATGGTTTTAACTGTTGACTGAAGACACCTACGCCTATCGCAGAATTTAAAGACAGCAAAGTAGAATGGTCGAGATGCTAGCTTAAATAAAAAATATCAACCATTTGCAAGTTGGATATGAAATTAAGTTGCAGGAAATTTTTAACTTCTGGTCCCCATTTGAAATTTGATTTTTTAATATGCTTTGGAGTTCTAAAGCCAGGAAGATCCTTCATAGGTGGTTCTGGACCTGGTAGACAATTAAAATTGATGGCTCATAATTAACGATGAACAAAAATGTTTAAGCTGAATTTAAAATTCAATTAATTCCATAATCTTGGAATGGAGATGACAATATAGCTGCAAATACACTTTAAAGCCTTGAAGTCTGGGAAAATCCTGCAAAGGTGATACCAGACAATCAGGTGGTACATCCGAGAGGTGGCATGTGAACGGTGGCCCAACATTACAGCGGTGAAATATTGACAGAAATGTTTTCGCGCACGTCCTGTAATAACATGCATTTCATAGAATTTTCCACCAAAAAATGCACGTAATTCATGCTAAGTGTCATCATGAATGGAATGAAAGGTTTTGTCCACTTCGACAACAGATCTGATCTCACAACTGCGGAAAAAGTGTCCTGTATTTTTATTGATCATGGAGGAAACGCACCTTGTATCCGCGGTCGAGAACGACGAAGTGGAGCTCGTTCGGAACCTCATAGAAAGCCATGCTGACATGTATCCACTGACGATGCGCCTGTCGACTGGCGACATGGTGATCCACCGCGCAGCCGGGTCTCCGCGCACCCTGCGACTCCTGGTGGACCTCAACGCTGACGTGAATGCAGTGACGGCCAATTGGCACGGGCTACACGACGTTGACGACGACGACAGCAAAAACTCGGATGATGACGAGGAGCAGTTGGAACGAGGGAAGAAGGAGGCAAACTTGACCACGCTGCATCTCAGTGCTGCCAGCGGACACGTGGAGTGCGTTCGTGTGCTCACGAAGGCCAGTGGGATTAACGTGAATGCCAGGGACGGCGAGGGATCAACGCCGCTTCATCTGGCGTCCACTGGCGGTCATCTGGAATGCGTCATAAGGTTCGTAAACCATGGAGGAAAAAAAACCAAATCTTTTGGCACGATTCAGGCTATGTTTTTCAGTTTCCTTTATCTCTTATTTTTGCTTCCATAGAAGAAAAAAAATCCCATGAAGATGAATACGTATGCGCTTATTGTAAGATCGGTCAAAACAACGTCTGCGAAGAAAATCATCACATGAAGAGTAATTCCCACTAATTGCATGCTTTGCGAAACTAGAACTGGAAACGGTAATCCGTGTTGAAAATTGTTTGAAAAACTGTCGCGCGAGGTTGGAATGTTACTTTGAGCAATCGCAAGGTTTTCGTTGATGATTATCTGCGAGTCAATTTAAGCCACGCGGAACTGGTACAGCGTTTCTTCAACCAGGACGAGAAAGCCCATGGCAACTGGTTTTCATTCGGGTATCTTCGATAGACATATACGTGCCAGCTGCTGGTATCAATCCCTTTTACCCGAGAAACGACTCAGATTTTGGGAAGAAATTGACAAGAGCTTCAGTTTCCTTTTTTAGTGTCTTATTTTCATCAGTTTTGGTCGGTGATATATGCTTTTTAAATTGATTCATTGATACATTCACTTTGCGCAGAACGAGAGTCATTGATATTTGCGCTTAGATGGAAAAATGCCTTCATGAGGTTTCGAATTTGTTTGAGTTGTAGGTACTCGTATTTAGTAGATTATTTCACTCTTATTTATGCTTTAATAACCCGTGTCTTCGATTGACAGTATCGACATTTACTCTATCACCTCAGTTACATTTGAGAGGGTTTGTCAGCTTGTTCAACCGCTGGTTCGCTTCAACACTGAATTAAATTATTTCTGAATGAAAGTATTTGTGAATGCGGTTTTAATAATTCCCAAAGGTTCCCTGATCATTAGGCAGGATACTCGCGAGATATTTTATATTCGCGCAGTATTGTCGTACATCTTGAAGTTCGAGTTGCTGCTGATGTCCGAAGAGCAAGCTAAGAATAAAGGAATTTCTTGGGCCTTTTTGAGCGGGGTGTCGTCGTATTCCACAAATAAATTCTTAATTTATATTTTCACTGGAATTGATCTTGTTCCATGTACATGGAATTCTTCGCACGATATTGCAGGGTCATTTTACCCTTGGAAAGTGTATCCTAACGAAATAGTTCAATCCATTTTTATTTTGAAAGACAGTACTGTACAGTACATGCAAAATGTATCTAAAGATTTTGCGGTCTCAAAAGAGAGTGCGACATTGTCTCACGGTTGAACTTTCTGCTCAAATATTTTTCATGTACATACTTGAATATATTTTGATTAATTTAAATTTCTTTGAAACTATGCAGATAATTTTTAAAAGTAGGTATCTGTGCAGTTTTTTGTTCACTCACTCGATCCTCGCGGAGCCAGCTGACGCAGAAATCCTTTCACGATTGTAAGTAAAAAGGCTTTTCTACGAACGCCCGTTTTCTAAAAATCTTAAAAGAACATAATAATGGAAAAGTTTTCTTCGCTGCTTGCGTTTTTTGCGATGAGATGAACGCGCATCATCCCGATTGTCATAATAAAGCATTCATGAGGGAAGAAGAAGCTGCGATATCTTATGGCGTTTCTCTCGGAGACTTGAAAAGTAGGAGAATAAAAATCAGTCTTCTCCCCACGCTCACGAAGGGAATTTTAGGGGAGAAAAATGGGAGGCCAGGTGGACACCGAGCCCCGAAAGCCCCAGGGTTCCCTGCGCATGCATGATAATCTGCTTCGAACGCATGCTGAGACTGGAAATCGCGCCTCAGTGCGGACTTTCGTTTACGAACCATCGGCGTCGGGTTTTGGCTCTGTATCATTACTCCGAAGGCCTCATTTAATTCTTTGACTGATGCTGGGCAAACTGAATCGGAGAAGCAGCTTCGTTGATTCAGCACCTGCGCCGGGAAAACTCTTAATACTTGCTGAAACGACCATCGATGTCAGTTGAACAGCACATCGACGCATGATGATTATTCGGATGAGATGAAGGGATGAGCCAAAGATTTTTATTTGGATCAGATTGTTATCCAAATTCACTAGAATTTTTGAAAGATCGGTGAGTTTTAAATGAATACTTACTATTACGTCTAATCGTAAGTTCGTTACCAACCTCGATGTTCCAGATAACAATTTCTATCCTGGTTTTAAAATTAGGTGTCCTCCGCGTACTTTGCGGGCCAAAGGATTTTTAGCTAGTTCAAATAAATAGCAACCAGGAATTCGTAGAGAGGCAATAAGCTTTTATTGACAGCGCACAACAACAACCAGTCGCGAGTGCTCGGGCACGAATGCTGACGAGAGCAGAGAGACACACAGGGTTAAAGGACCGCGGTGGACCGAAGAAATAATATACACACACGCACGTATTCCCGCAGGGGGACAGCAATGCCCTCCATTGCTGAATTCGTCGAACGACGCACAGTTTATGGAAGCCCTTTTTTAGAAAGGAAGCGATAGAGAGAGAAACACATAAGAAATACCGGGGGAGCCTGCATACGCAGCTCTACCCATAAAAATACTTTGGGATCACAATATTTTGCAGATTCCTTCCGGAAGAAAGCCATTGGAGTGAGCTTCTGCTTCACTTCTGCCCAGTCTGCAACATTCAGCTCAACTCCTGCCAACAATCCTGTTTTCATGTCGGAGGCAAGAAGCACCAAAAGCGACTCAAATACTTTCAAATCATTGCTCAGTCACGTGAGTTATTTTTCTTTCATCTCGTCCACACAAAAAAACTGAACATATTTGTATATACTGTGGTACATCCGTGACCTGATTTGGGAAAAATCATGCCTTTTTTTAAAAATCATTCTTTGTAATTTTCCTCACCAATAACATTTTAACGAATTGGCAACACTCGACTACAAAATTGGAAAGTATAAATCGTAATTTCAAGTACTGCATGTACAGTACATCGCAATATTTTAATTTCAACACAAAAATGGCATTTTATCAGAAACTTATCATTGAATCCAAAAAAAAATTGTGATTGTGTGACAAAACTGTAATTCTCATCGCAACGCAAACCTGAAATAAATGGTATGATTCTGCCAAAAAATTGCAATTGCTTCATAGCATTTAAAATTTTTTTTCACAAGAATATCATTTCATCGCAAAAATTTGATATAAAAAAAATCAATTTCATCGATCACCCCCCACAAAGAGAATAATAAGCTCCCGCGTTCAAGTGCAGCAAGCTCATTAGTTTTATGGCAGTTTTGAAATGCATGAAACATGCATGACAAATCCTGCCTTATTGGTGAGGTACACCAGTGTGAGGTGACAACACTGCAGCTGAGCTGACAGTCTGGGGTTGATATTCAAGATGTCAACCTCCTCAGATATCGATTGGTGGGTGTCAGGTGAGGATGTGATTGTCCCTTGATTTCATTTCTATTTGTGTCCTCATTTTTAAATGTAGAATCACTGTGCGTTGCCTCGAAGATTTCTTTTTCGCGTTGTGTGCGATAATCGGAAGTACTGATTTCGAAGTACGGCGGCGGCGGAGATGCGCTATGATGCGTTTTGTTTGTCGCATTAATTGTCGCGCTAAATTGAAATATTGATGATCGGCGAAAAATAAACGCGTATTCCCTTATTCCGGATGGTGATGATCAGCAAGAGCGCGGAATTTAGTGGTTTCATAGCCGACTCGTTCAGTAGTAGAATTTTGTGGACACTGGTTCGTGAAGCAGTGGTTGCGGAGTTCACGCGATTCGCGAGTCGGATATAGCAAGATTTTTTGTGATTTTAAAAATTTCTGTACACGGTTTTCTGTTCCTCTTAGGCCTTTTGTGTTTTTATGGCCAATCTTGCTATGGTTATACCAAACTAAACGCGATCTAGGTACTGAAAACGAATCAATCGGCGGATTCGGCGATTTCGCGATTTCGACCGAAAATTGCAAAAATGAGATGTTTCTGAGAATTTCTGCCATCTTTTAATGATGGTTCCTTTCTTTCTAGGTTTAAAAGAAAAAGTTTCTGCGAAAAAATCTTTGAAGAGCCGTAGAAAAATCTCGCGCATCTCTTTAACATGGTAAGTCCCATAAGGCCTGTTCAAAACTCGCGAATACCACAAATTTTCACAATTTTTCAGTTGAAGTTGGTTGCTTTGGTTTTCCTGATGGGTTTCCATTTGGTATCGGCAAAGTGCGGCGTCCAAGATGGCGCTTTCGTATGCTCTAATGTATGCGACGATGACGTCACTGATTCGGAGGCCTTCGGGTTCAGGATCGATTTCGTTGGTCGTATACTGGACTTGAATTGTGTCCGGTTTTACGGGTTGATGGTGAGTTGACATAGGTGTCGCCGGCACGCAGATGTAAAATGTTTTGTTTTGATGACAGGGCGTGAAGCTGTACGCCCGTACGAAGTGCGTCGGTAAGATCACGGCCACAGTTCGAAAGGTCGTTGATCCGTGGGAGTTGTGCGGTGGGGTGTTTGATTCAAACCCCGCGGAGGTATTCCGAACTCGCACCTTTTCCACGTCGACTGATTTGGTATCGGTATCCGTTGATACAGGTACAGGTTCCAAGATGTCGGTTTCCACCACAGGTAAATTAACTTAAAATTAACCTATGGCTCTGAAATATATAAAAACTACCTAATTTCAGAGCTAATGATGACCAGAACAATCTTTTCGCCTGCGGTGCCTGAGGTTGAAAAAACCTTGGAAAAACCTATTGCCACAACGGTGGGTTTTTCTCCCATTCTGACGGCTTTAACCGGGTTGGAGACAAGTATGAGACCCACTAATTTTTCTATTGCGGTTGAGAATGGGACGGCTAAAGTTGTGGCGGAAATTTCTAACGCCTTGGTTTTGGATTGGATTACCGCTACCTTTGGTGGGATTGGCATGTCCGCGTTAGGCGTCCTTAGTGCCTTAGGGCTATTTTGCCTGCGTAAGAAGGTACGTTTTTGGGCACTTTTTCCTATTGGTTTGTTGTTGAACTGCACGGTATCTTCCTTCTTTGGCTATTAACAGTGCTGTAAGGCTAAAGGAAAACAGATAAAACAAAAACCGGAGGAGATTGAGCTCTTTAGAGTTAAATCTACTCTCATTAATGAGAATTTTGATGACGTCTATGGGACTAGTTTCCCAGAATTTCAGCAGAATTTTGCTTCTATAAGAGCTCGGTCTCCGAGAGTAACCACCTTTAAACCTGGTTAGTAAGCATGCGGTTTTTCTAAGCTTTGCTTGGGTGTTTCGTACTGTTTGTATTTTTTCAGCCTTGGTTGCGCCGGGCGCTTTTAGCCTGGAGGACCAGGAGGACGAGGTCCATACTTCGTCATCCGATTTTCAAACCGCGGGCGGACCTGGAGAGGTCATCGCCATCGTCCACTGATGGATCGGCCTTAGACCCGGTCTTTGATTTCATGCAGGCTTTTGCGGGCGTTGATTTCGACGCGATTTTAAATGAAAGCTTCGACGCAGATTACGTGTCGGTTCGTGGCGGTTAAATGAGCTTTACGCGCGCTTTTGTTAGACTTTGTACAAGCTAGGAGGCAGCAATAAGAGAGGCTGTTGCTTGTAATGATGTGTTTCATTGACAATTTCTTTTAATTTGACAATGATAACACGCCAGTCGTAGTATTCATTTTCAGCCTCGGGTAAGTACTCGGTTTCGGTGCCACGCGCACAGGAGTGTTGGTGGGAACTAATTCTATAGTAGCACCCACATCATGCATGTCAATTGCCTCAAGACGTCTTCTACGTTTTAAAACATATCTTATTTTAGCGACACAAAAATACACAATAAACGCCAAAATAAGAGTTAGTAAAATAATTAGTACAATAAGATATATATACCCATTGTCCCGAAAATGAATTTGTAGCGCGCTAATGTCCTCTATGATATTTTTCACAGTTGGGATAACTGCTGGGACTTCATTAACGGCATTAATTTCCACATTTTCAAGTTTAGGAGTATGATCCTTAAAAGGGCCATTCACGATGGTATATCTACAATTCTCCTTAAACTGAATAATTCCTGAATAAGGCATTTCGTAAGAATTCTCACTTGCTGCGGTCTGCTTTTGTTCTGACCCAGCGCAGTATTGCGTTATTCTCCCTTTATCATTATCAATAAACGCGAAGTCGTCTCTGTCTAATTGTACGACAAGATTATCGGGTACGCTTGTAGGGATCAAAGGGCATTTTGTTTTGATAGTCGATTCTAAATCTCCACCTTGAATTGCTGATAAACAGGGATCAGGTATACGAACAGGGGGTTGTCTAAATCGACAAATTCTGCAATCTGCATGGCCAGTTTGAGGTAAACAGACAGGCAATTCTTCGTAATTTAAAGCGAAAAGCTTGGATCTCTGCGATAACAAGTATGGTTGAGTAACATTTACCTTCATCCACTTGGGAGTTCCCATGTAGGTATCTTCGGCGATGGGAATGTTGTGTACTCTGGCCAATTCGTACCGATCACTATTTCTCAAAATAGGAACAATAATAGTTATTCGATAAAAACAGAGTTCCTTTTCTATTCCTTCATCGTCACAATTTTCAGATGTCCCGAGAGATAAAGGATGAGAACGCAAAATTGACAATAACTCGTGCGTTTGTAGTTGACTGACGGAAGGTTTGTTTTCGGCATCTATTAACTTGACTAAGGACTTCTCTAAATCTTCGTTTGAGATTAAAGTGCTAGGAAACTGAAATCGGTGTAATGAATCGATATCTTTGATCAAGGAAATGATGACATCAGACACTTGGGTCAGTTCGAGGCTCAAACTGAGAGATCTGATCCAATGATCAACGTTATCATCATTTGTTGCGTTAAGGCTTTGAGCCAAAGTTAAAGTAGAATCAAATAAGTTGTTACCTTCAATTCTATAGGGAGAAGCAAGAGTAATAAGTATTCTCTTAGAAGGAATGACATTTTGAGTTAATTCTTCTTTTCGTCGAGATATTAATGGCAATAAGTCTAGAAAAGAGAAATCTCTAGGAAAATTCTTTGCTTGTCCCTTTAATCGTTGTTTCAAGTTTTTCACAAGGCTGCCGAAATGCAAACTTTTCATTTTCAACATATCTAAAGACACATCAGACATCACGTTCATTGTTAGTTTTTCAGCACGAGCATCCGTAAAAGTTTTAATAGCTTTCGAAATATTTACTGAATTGCGAATGAGTAAGCCAGTATCTATTGTTGCTTCTAAAGTCCAATAACTAGAAGGGGTACATATTGGGAACATTTCTTCCAATACTACCCCAATATTTCCAG
>CAJPEX010002076.1:0-44551 GCA_905338405.1 Notodromas monacha
AATTAATCTAGAATCATTCGCGGTTATTTCTCAGAGAGACTTGCAGAACGTTTTTAGCAAGACTCTCTTAAAGCTCTCTCTTTTTGTGTTTGTGAGATTGTACGAATACTTGTGGATTGAATATATTTGAAACATATTTTTATTGAACTTGAACATTTATTTATACCTCGGTTTACGGACAACAATAGTTTTGGAATCAAATGTAACTTTTGGAATGCCCCTCGATTTTTTTGTCGCCTGAAAAATGTCCCATCGCATTGCGGTTACGTTCGGGACAGAAAAGTCTCCAGCTGCGATTCAAATTATTCGATCAGCAAGGAAAAAAAAAAGTACGGCATTTCGTTGAATAAAGCGCAAATGAATCAAATCAAGCCACACTGTGTTTTGATACAGCACTGTTAATAATCTCTTGCAACCCCGTCACGCAATTATTACAAAACATCTGACGGGAACCAGAGCGACGTACGTATTCATAAACAATGTTTTCAAGTTTCTTGATTTCATTCTGATCCAAAAAAAAAAAAAAGATTTCAGGATTTGTTTCCAGTACCTTGAGATGAAGTTCTACATGATTTTCGTGATTTTGAGTGAGAGTACTGCGAAACCCCTTCACGATATACCGAGATTATTCGGAAGCCTGTGTTGATTTATCGAGCATTTCCGGAAATTGGAAACTCTGATTTGCGCAAGGTTTTTGCTCAAAATCGACACGTTACGAAAATCTACACTTCCAGCATTACAACAACCAAAATTGTCAAGATTAGAGAATTTCCCGTTGAACGCGTGGTTTGCAACATTTTTTGAACCTCATGAAAGCGGACAAGTTGCAAATAAAGCTTATTTATCAATCAATCTATCCGTATAGTTCAAGTAAAAGCACCAGCTGAAGGCTTAATTTTTTCTTCCTTTGTCTTTTTATATCTGTTATGATCTAGTTTCTGAAACAGGAATCTCAGTTTGAAAAAAGTGTACTGGCGTTTCAACCCTTATTTGATAAAAAAAAAAAAAAGAAGTTAGGCACAGTTATTTTCCCTTAGAAAAAATCCGTATGGATTCATAGATTGCCAAACCAATCAGGGTTTTTTTCCTTGAAATGAATTCATTTTACAACTATTTGAAAGTTCTTCTGCACTCCGCTGTTTAGAATCTCCCGCGTTTTGGCCTTCACAAGAAGCTCAACCAACATCACTCGGACAAACGGACACACAGTCCACATCTGAAAATGAATAAATAAAAAAAGAGCTACTTTTGCCCTTGAGACACTTTGACTATAGAGCGTAAATGCCACGACACGGACATCTATTCAACCGGCTTTCGCAACTTTTCCCTGGACTGGACAAGTACTAAAGATCCGTGCAAGGTCGCAAAAAATTCTTCCTGCTTCGAGTTGCAGAAAACCGGAGTCTCTCTCTCTCTATTTTTCTTTTTTTTTTTCTTGCAGAGAACGGCGAGCTCTCAATTTCGTCCGAGATAATGACTTGATTCAGCCTTGCTCACAGGCGCCTGATGAGGGTAATCAAGTACGATTTTTCACAACTCCCGGAATTAAGTTATTCCGTGAAGAAAATTCTCCTTGGCATAGTTTGATGAGACATGAACTGGTCGCCGTCATTTGCATTAGCCCGAATTACTCCTCTTTGTGTACTGCGCGTGACCGAGAAAAAGAGTCGTCAACGGACGAGGAAAAATGGCTGTGTAAAAGTTATTTCTCTAGGAATTTTACAGCTGCATCCCTTGGACAGAAAGCACTGGAAAATAAGGTGTCTTGCGAAGACCAGAAAAACACGAGTACTTATTCAAGCAAAATTTGAACCGGTCCTGTGCAAGTACTAGTCCGAAAGTCACCTTATTACGAAGCCACACGATTCATCAATGCCAAAATAATTTAATTTCGACACGCAAATCTCTAATCGACACGACTCTCGTTTTCGGTGAAAACTTTCAAAACCTGATTTAAAGATATTATTAAAAATAGACAACAAATCTAAATTGAGTTCATTTCAGGCACAATTACGTTAACACAATTTTGTTCCAACTAGAACCCTCGGTCGATTAAAAATGAGCTGAATAAATTATCCAAGAGCACATTTCATTCAAAATGCTCATTTCTTACTATCCATGACTATAATCGAAAGCAGTTCATCAAAGAGTTTTTTTTTCCCGCGTGTCCGGAAACGAGTTCAAACAAAATTTATATTCACGCAGAACCATTTACGACTTGCTTGACGTAACCAGGGCAACAAACAGAATGAACCCTCGGGCAATAAAGTAGAAGAAGAAGAAGAAAAAAAATCCAAGCAGAGGAAAGTTGCGAACGGTGACGAAAATCCCCGTGATGAAACCCCGGTGTCGCGCTAATCAACGGAATTGGCCTCCCGTCATATAATTAATTGGCAGTGAGCCATCTGCCTCGTCCACAATTGCTTCTTGGCTCGTTAGCGCCTTTTCTACGAAGACACAGTTAAGTAAAAAAAAAAACGTAGATATCTACCTGAATCGGCATTTACAGCGTTTTTTTTTTTTTGTGTCAACGACTTGGGTACGGAATCAATACGGATCGTACGACTGACAAAAAACCATAGCCAGTCTTTGGGGATCTTCATCAAGTCATCGATCAAACAAGTTCTTATCAATGCCTTCAATTTGAAAGATATATCAGGTTTTTTGGATTTGTTTACAGGTGAACGTGTAAAAATCAGTGCGCTTTAAATAGATCATAAATTGTTTTCATTTCCGCGTTCATCCAAGATACTCGATGCCAAGCCAGTGTAACAATTAAAAAAAAATTGAATTTGATCGAAACAATATCTTAGTTACCTTGTGTAATTTTAATAGCTAGCAAACACACTTTTTCAAGATTTCTTAGCAACTGTTGCACTGTGAACTTTTGTCGCATAGCCAGCATATGCCTAGTAAAATTCATCAAGATGAATGATCAACTTTTTAAAATGGATCATTAAAGCTAACAAATATTTCAAGGGCAAATTTTCATACCATTATATATCGTCATTATAAACAGGAAATCAAGTTCATCAGGAATCAATAAATTTCATTAAATGTACACATACTTCAAATGTATACTTTCTGAATTAGGTGAATATTGTAGAGCCTTGTAAGTAAATAATTACGAATTAATAATTGCATTTGAAAAACGGGTCTTTGAAGCCGATGGATATTTCAATGACAAATTTTCCTACTACTATGCATATCTTAAAGAGGAATTGAAGTTCAGGAATCAAACTTTTTCATTAAATATACAGTACTTCAATGTACTGTACATTTTTTTTAGTTACTTGAATAATGTGCAGCCTTGCAGAATTTTTCAGAATGTGGTACACATTTTTCACCCATTATAGATGCTAAGATATTCCAGGAAATCAAAAATTTTATTCCTGATGGTGAAGTTTTCACGTTTTACGAAAATAGCTGCTTTCCAAATTTTTGCATTCAGGAACACGTGGATAGAAGTCAATTCGATTTTTCTTCTCTATTTTGATTTTAAATTCAACGGGACTGCATGGACCCAAAGACAATTGAACCAAAAGGAGAAAATTAGCTGTGTGAGCACTTATAGACCAGGTTTTATGTCAGCTGCAAAAACGTGGGACACTTGCAAACACGAACACAAAGGAAAAGATTAATCATCAACTGAAAATTATTATTCGTGTACTAATCGCTTTGAAACAGATCCAACAGTCTGAGATGAGTGACGGAACACATTATTCAAGGACACTTGGTAAAAAGATTAACGAACACTCGACGAAGCCCGTTAATTCCCATGATAACATTTTTCCGGAAGGTTTCGCAGTCGAAAATAAATAATTGATTGCGAATTTTCACGCAGCGAAACGTACCGCAAAAAAGCAAGAATTCCTATACCAAAAGAGAAAAGTTATACTGTACTGTACTGCATTGATAGTCGAAAGGATGCAGTTTAGCCTCTCAACGATTACGTCAGCGAATTGTGAAAAGAAAAGAAGGAAATGATTTCCGGGGTCAGCTTCCGAAAGCCGTTATTGCCTCAAACGGATGGGTAGCTCAATTGTGCAATAACGTCTTGGCAAAAACATAAATAAATGGGAGGCGATTTCAATTTTGCGAGCACGACAAACACGCACAGGGTAAGTTACGAGGCCCGCGGCTTTGATTGATACGCCACTCTTCGCCTTCTGAAGACACGATTTGCAGCAACTGATGGGGGTTTTCCCAAAGTTTTTACAACGTCACCTATACAGTATAGTCATCTCACACGACTGCATGGGGAATAATTTCCCTTCGATATGAAATTAAGAATCACATCTCTCTTTATTATCGCAGGAAACGCATTCAGCGAGAAAACGTGGAATTGAGAAGTAAATCAGAAACTTTCCGGTCTCTTATCGGCAGTCTAGAATTTGGTTGGACACGAAGTATGATGCAATATTTGATGAAATTCTACAAAATTACACTTTTGTAAATATGCACGACTTCTTCAAGGCAACTCAAATCAATGAAGATCTATGAAAATCACTTAAACCTAAGAAATCGCACTTTTATTTCCTCGTGTGTACCGTGATCGAGTTCCTGGAGGCCATCGTACTTGGGAGTAAGAAAACCCTGAAATTAATTTCTTCATTCAGTATTATACTGAATTTGGAAAATTCCGAAAATCTTAAATTTTATGTTGCGTAATGTGCAATTTTGCAGTACTAACTACTTCCACCATCCTGGTTGATGGAGATTCTTCAAGAAAATTGAGTTTTTTTCAGCAAAAATCAATTCAAAGGAAGCTTCCGTTTCCCATACTCTGATGGCTTCTTATCCAATGTATCAATACATTGAATCATATGTACTGTGTCCTTAGTCGTCCATCATTATTTCTAGCCAATCAAGCAAAACTTGTATTTGAGAACAACATCTGAATTTACTCGCGATTGCCGGATTTCTTTCCTTGAAATGTTAGCGCTGTAGCTACAATTATTTTATGTATCGAAATAACGGTTTAGAAAAAGAAAAGCCATCTTGATTCGGCAGCATAATTAGTTCGAGAAGCGTAATTAAAAATGCACGAGATAAGGAAATAGGATATCAGAAAATAATTTTATTCGATGATTCCGGATCTAATTAAACACGCTTTTCAAGGTTTTCAAAAATGGGGATCTCGATCACCACATTTGAATCTTTGGAAATACTGCAATTCTTAATTTCATCGATTATCGTACGAATAATCACAGAATGAATGCACACTAATTTAGCAATCCCAATTTTTGACGAAAAGTGTGTGAAATCCGTACACTCAAGCTGCTTTCTAAATCCTAATCCAATAAAACTCAGGCCTTTCAGGAATTTTTTTGCATTTTTCAGCAATCCTTGAATAAAAATCTAGAGAATAAAAAATATATTGCTTTTTAGGCTGTTAGTGAATCATGCAGAGGTGCGTGGAACTATAGGACCAGGCTAATTACCGCTTCCAGGTAATTAACTGTAAATTTTCGGCTATCCATATAAATTTAACTAGAATAATCGCAGTGAAAATATTTCATTAAGAGATAATTGATTGAGCTTTGATTTTAGCTTTTCGGCTGCAAATCTCGGTATTTCAAAAGCTAATTCTTGAAAATTGGTCTGCTTCTCCTCTATTCATTCGGCATTATTTATAAACAAAACAAAAACCGAACTATTTACCGTACGTTCATGCGCTTGACTGCAACGCCTTATTTAAAGAAAAAAATAAGCTCGTTTTTCAAAGCAGTAAAATTTAAAGTCCTTCACTTGAAGCATCCTAATCAAGGCGTTCTTCAGGACATGAAAAATGATCCCAGTTCCTGTACGTACCAGCATGTGCCTATAGCGGCAGCAGGCACACGTCTGGACTCAGCAGGGGTTGTTTGCCAAGAAACTTGCATCAAAAGCAAGAAAAAAATTCATTAAAAAAGCTGAAAGAAGTAGCATAAAATAAAATATTAAATTTACTTGCTCATTTCATTAAAAAAATGACTGGCTGCCACGTGAAAATGTATTGAGATGCGGAGGTCATACGCCAAAGAGGATCACAATCTTATTCTGCCCCGGGTTTCGAAACCTTGAAGTATAATTTTTTCAGGCATGAGAATTCTTCGATTTCCAATTTCCTCTGACCAAGAAATTAGAAACGCGTTTCAATTGACGTAAGTATGATTTTAACCAATAA
The DNA here is from genome assembly GCA_905338405.1 of Notodromas monacha. NCBI lineage: Eukaryota > Metazoa > Arthropoda > Ostracoda > Podocopida > Cyprididae > Notodromas > Notodromas monacha. Next base: position 6,170 of record CAJPEX010002076.1, read on the forward strand.
AATAAATAATCTCCAAAGAAAGTCTCAACAAATTACTGTATGTCGTTTCGTTGATCTAAAAAAAAGTTACAGCTTTATTAAAAATAATGATTCATACAGCATGTCTTTTGAATCATATTTTTAAAGACGAGAAAATCCTATTAATTTCCCTAAAAAAGAAATCTTTGATGCTTAATCTTTGTTTGTTTTTGCGAGAGTCCTGTCGAATTTAATCCGCGTAATCACAAAAGAAGTGAACATTTGTCAGAAACCCTTGCATAAAGCAATACTCAAACTTGACATATCCCGACGAAAATATCTCCCTTATTGAAATAATATTTCAAAATCTGATTTTGATGATGCCATTTTTTACAGACGGGAATCAACAGGGCAACGATGGCTGAAGTGCATAAACATTAATTCAAGACAAAGCACATTCAGCCATTTCCTCGAAAATTTTGAAATTTCCATCAACGTACCAGAAACCAACACGTCATTCTGTTTCACTTTCAAAGCAAAGCCGTGTCTTATTGTTCTTCGGAAAGTTTCACTAGAGCAAAGACACTTGAAACACCGTGATGACTAAACCACTCCTCGCAACAAAGCGGTCCCCGGAACGAACAAAATACTTGCAAAACATTCCTGACGTCGGCTTCTATAGTGTATGACACCAAAGCAAAAAAAGGAAAAGCTTTCGGGTCGAATAAAAAATTTGCTGAGTCAGCTCAACACGAAATGGTTTGACCCCACGAGGTCCCTCTTGTGTCGGAAGGAAGAAAAATTCATCTTTCGCGCGGTAATGAGCACCTCTCGACTTGTTTCATCTCTCGATTTCACCAAGAAACGAGCTGTTGAGAACCCGAAGAAATTCGAATCTTCATGCAATCTCAAGACTAGAGAGGGGAAGAAGGAGAGAAGAAATATTCGAACGATTTCTTTCGACCCGCTGCTATTATAATAAGATTCTTTTCAATATAAAGGGAAAATATATAAACCCCCTCTCGACGCTAGTCAGGCAAGTTCCCGCCGTAATTCATACCCGGGTGACTGATGACGCAATACTCTGCCCCGTATCTAAAAGTTATTCCAAAAATTTTAATCCATTGGATATTCTATTACCAAATATTTGAAAATATATACTGTATTCGATGCACAATTTAGAAAAGGATCCCACGACTGGAAGACCTCTCAAATAAAAATTAATTTTCGTCAAGCAGCTAGCTGAAATTAGTTTCAGGAGAATTCAGATGGTACATCAAAAATTTATTTCAGGGCCTATGGAATACAGTAGTTTCTTTGATATACCATCATAAACAAAATAAAGGTCAGCAGAAACATCTCTAAAATAACCTGATTGGTTCTCAAAACTTATCAAGGAACAACTTTCACACTATAGCTTGAGAGTCACCCAATAACTCAAAGGACTGTCTTATATTGAGTCAAGTAGGCCTATTTGTCAAAAAATTAACAAAACGTTTGAAAAAAAAATGTGTGCGTTGGCGTCCATCGAAGAATTCAGGGTCCAATTTTGGAAAATGACCATCACAAATTCCAAGATGGTAAAATAATTTTCATCCGAAAGACCTGTGATTTCGATTCCTGCAAAAGTGATTATTACCAGATGTTTATTGATTAATTAATATAAAAGCTTCGTTTGCATCTTGTCTGCGTTAATTACAAGGTTCCCAAAATTTCCCCATACCTTCTCCCCCCACCTCCAATATTTATTTTAGTGGATTCGAAATTCTAATGACTCAAAATACTAAATTAGTTTTTTTTATATTTTGTCGCATTTCTTTCATAAGGCGGATGTTTCGAGAGGTTTCTGAATGTTATGCAAGGGCTTTGCCTTTCCCAAAGAGACGGAATATCTTGACATTTGATTTTTTAAAAACCGAGTTCGAGGAACCTAATGCATATCAAAATTATCAGGAATTTTCACAGCTTATTTCTTACTTTATCCCTAGAAACTTCCTTGTGCAAAAACCGTGCACCATCAGCACCACACAAACGTAGAATTTGAATCTTGAAAAAACTCTCGTGTTTAACAAAAGAGAACAAATTTGCATTCGTCGGGTGCTGGCGCAGCGATTAATTTCAGCTGCCCGAATGTGTCCGAAAATCGTGTTTCACGGTTGTCTGGAGATTTCCCCGAAAGGCAGATTTTCTTTTGTGCCCCGAGGGCGTGTCGCAATCGGTGGCATCACGCTGCAAGGTTTCCGAAATGTTCAGGATTCATGAATAAGTTTTTTCTCACTCAGGCGGATCGAATCTGACCAGACCCGAGTCGAATCGACTCAAGCATATTACTTCCGTGTGTGGGCGAAAGGAAAGAAAGAAAAGAACGAAAAAGAACCCGACTCCGGTCAGCTCAGGTCACTGGAATCCCAAACGACATCGTGACTCTGCAACTAATAGCTTATTTTATATAGAAGTTCTTATGAATATGTTACTCAGAAAAGCTTCAAAGAAATAAGAGGAACGAGGACATTTTATCCGGAAGTATCATGCACCAGCATTTTGAATTATTTTTTGGAAAAATTAATAACAAGCAAAACACTTTCAGAAAGAAAATTCCACTACGTTCAAGAATTCATTCAAGATTTTAGTCAGACTTGTGCATTTTTTGTTTTTTGTATGATCATAGATAAACGCAATGTTGAAAAGAAAAATTCAAGAATTTCCTAATCAATTTGAACATTTTCCACTCAACCAGTTGAAGATCAAGACCAAATAAAATTATAGTAGTGCATATAATCACTGACCGGAAAGCTCACTTACAGTCTGAGTGCAGAAAATGTACATGTTATGCTTTAAAATAATTTAATGATCTTAGTGAACATTTCCCAGATAAGAGAAGCATGTGTAGGGCTGGGACAGAAAAATTTTTTGATGATGGATTTTTTTATCGATGCGAAATATGCCGATGAGGACTAAATATTCCAAAAAACGACAATAAAGTTGCAAAATTCATTCACGCAATTCTCAAAAATATAACAACTGGTCGGAGACTTACTTCAGGTATGTCTATTTTGCTTGATCTCGCTGCGATTATTTGATATGATCAAGGACTTGTCCACCTTAAAAGGAAAAAAATATTTCTTTGCATTTACAAGATTTATTCAATGCGCGGAAATGATTTTTCTTGGTACGTGCGCCATGACAAGGATTTTAGAACACCGATTTTAGAAAAGCCTAAATTACTGCGAGGATAAAATGAACGGTGATTCATAAATTCATGTAAAATATACGAGAAGGAACCGATCATTTCCCAACGCGTAGGAATTCTAGCAACGGAAGCCAGAATATTCCAGGAATTAAGAGAAGAATTCCTCCTCACCAGAAAGACAAACCGCACAAATTGATTATTCTCACTCTACTTCTAAAACAAAAATCCGCTTGTCAACGTAAGAAATACTGGCGATTCTAATTAAAGCCAGCACTTTAATCGTTGCGAGCACCGATGAATTTTTTGTGTGGAAATGGTGTAGATGTTTTTGCTATAAAAAAAATTAGACTGCCTTCAAGACTTCGGCAATAAACCAAGTGATGCAAAATTTAAAAATGAAGCACCGTTTATACAGGGGTTTCACGAAGCGCATAAAAAACTCCCATCAAACGAGAACGCGGAAACTATTTTCAACAAATTTTAAACCTATTTTTATGACACTCTTTAAAAAATTGGCGAAACGCTCTACAGTTTCTGCAGAAATGATTTTTGCTGAGATTTTGTTAATAGCCTTGCCTTGGTTTTAATGGCACAGATTTCTGACTACCTCATTCCGTGGTAGCATTGAAAATAAAAGGAGCATTTAAAGCCCATCAAATCAAGGGAGTAATCGTGATTTTTTTAAAGGGACATTAAAATTTATTCGATCGAGAGCTTTTGCAGCGTTTCTTTGTCGTAATCTTCCTCTTTGATGTCTCATGGAAGAGTCGAAGGTGACGGCCATTTCGAAAACCTTCTTGAGCTTGAATACAATTTATTTCGCAATTATTATCGATTAATACAGGAGTTATACGAACCAGAAAAAATCCAGTGCCACGCTCTAAGACATATCTTGAATTTACTGGCTATTACTAGGGGTGTTGGTTTCCATTTGAATAAAATTTTGACCAAATGCCCGAAATTTTACCAAACAGCCTAAAGGCAATGCCAAAATTAATCCAAATGCGCAGTTCAGTTATTTTACAGAGTCGCCCCTTTTCAAATGTTTCATTCCCCGCATTTTACATGAGATTTGACAACAAACATTTTTTGAAGTTGAATGCTGAAGTGATTATTTAGAGTATTATGCATTTGTCGAGGTTTAAATGCTTCGCGTAATTTCCAAGTTCTTTTGAATTGGGTTTCGTTTCTTTAATTCTTTTGAAACAGAACATTCAGAAAAATTCCTCCAGAATATTACTGTACTGTACATCGATCCATTCGAATCAGAGTTAATGTCGATGATGGATTATTTTTAAGTGGATACCACGATAGCCTTTTTATTTAATCGCTTTCAAACTTTTTGCTCTCGATTTTGAATACAAACACGCATGTATATTTACTGCATCCCGATAAGGAGTCTCGCTGGGAATGAAGCGCTCTATGTAGTCTATGGTTGGGGCAATTCACTCACGGAGTCACTGTAATCAAATTCGCAGTTGAAAATCACATAAGATCCGAGTACAGACGTGTTCATTGCAACTTCGTGACACGATCGTTTAACATCAGACAAAAATGATTGATGAAAACCTGGACTATACGAAGGGACCCGTCATCAAAGATCGGCGCAATTCTAGGGCGAGGCCCGAAACGTTGCGAGTACGAGCTTGAGTCATTCATTTCATTTTTTCAAAGGACTGATTTTTATTTTATTTCCCTCTTTCGAAAGTTCCATGGATGAATGGGTATAGTTCAAAGAAGAGTCGAGACAGTAGATATTTTATACTTGGTCCGCGTTTCAAAGGAGTGTAATTTCATCGCCATTCGTTGCTCCGTCTTTATATATACGCAACTTGTTTTCTGCGCGTGTTGGAAGTACCGTGGGAAGCGAAGCAAAAGGGGCTGCACAAATGCATTTTTATCCCAAACATTTGAAACTTGAGATCACTTGGAATTTAAAAATTCGAAGTGCAGTACTGTATTCAATTTAAAATTCAAATTTCAAAAATGCGTAGAACAGAATCCCAGTGTGCAATTTGAGATAAAGCATTTAGAGCGCAGGGACAACTCCCCAAAATCTTCAAATTTTGCAATAAAAATCACGACTTTCTAGTTTAAAAAACATTACTTTCTAGATAAAAAAAATTACTTTCTAGATAAAAAACATTACTTTCTAGATAAAAACATTACTTTATAGATTAAAAACATTACTTTCTAGATAAAAAAAAACATTACTTTCTAGATAAAAAACATTACTTTCTAGATAAAAAATAATTGCTTTAAAGCTGAAAATCATGCCTTCCTACATAAAAATCATATTTTAAAATTCGTAGCTTCCTACATAAAAATCATGCTTTCCTAGATAATTTTCATGACTTTCTAGAATCTGATTGGAGAAAATGATGAATTTTTAGACTTTTCAATATTGGAACATTTCTGCTGCACGCCAAGCTCTGTAATTCTTAAATATCAGCCCCAATTTCAACCACAAAGGTCACCAAGGTACCTTAGCTAACCAAGCATAAAATCTAACTTATACCAACCTATCTAAGATGATTTTCTTGAATAAGATGACTTCCTAGACGATAACATGGGCATTCTTCTATTTTACCAGCAATTTTTTCAATTATTGTCTCATTTCTCAAACCAGGTCATTCAGCAGTAAATTTTACTTACATGACCCAAATCTCAAATAACTCTAACATATGACGTATATGAAGTTATAAATTTCACCTTCCAGATAGCCTACAACATTCATTGAAGCTGAGAAAGCGTAATAAAATTTAAGGGACATCTGTTGGAGATATAAAGAAAAATATAAAAATTCTAGAGTCTAGACAAAGGAGTGTGTATCAAATCGTAAACCCATATTTATTCCTCATCATGAATTGAATCATGAAAAATCTGCTTATTCAAACCGATTCCATCTGCCCTTTGAAATACTTCTACTTCGTGCTATATGCCTTTTTTTGTGGAGTGATTGAGATTGAAAAAAGGCATGGTTGAAAATAAATAAAAAATTCGAAGGAATTCTTGATTAACCATCATGCGAATTTAATGGCAGCATCAAAATGCAAAACACAGCAGATCGATTGTTTATTCTCGAGGAAACCTTGACATATGATTCTTTAAAGATTTAAAACCAGGAAACTGAAGGCCCTGTAGTTTGAAAACATATGATTAATGTTCGAAAACGAACGGATGCCGTTGGGGGAACGAAATGCCCTTCTCACGCCATTTCGAAAACCTACAAAAGTGATTCATGCGGCATAATATTGTCGTAAAACGCTCATTCGAGACCAAATGAACGTACTTTGCGAAGCCCCATACACTCGATTGTTTCAAAAATAAAATAAAAAGTAAATATCTTCTGCTTCAAGAAAACAATCTGCTCACGCAACTACTCAATCTGAGCACTGAACCCCGGGGTTTCGGGCTCGGATAACCTCAACAGGAAACGAAGCGTGAAATTCGACCACGTCATGTTCGATCCACGCAGTAAAAAAAAAAAGTATAAATATATATCTCTCAATTGACTCAGTTTCACACGACTTTGGTCCGATCAAACAGCCTCCGATCAGAGCTGTGCTGCTGGTCATCGTTGATCGTATCTCTGCAACGCCCTGGTGAATTGCTTGACCACTCATATTTTTTCTTGAAAGGGAAAGTTTTAGGTATTGCTACAGTATGTAACTGACCACAAAATATTTTTGATTCAGTGGGATCCACGACCCAAAATTCAAACAATATTTACCAGCAGAATAGGATTTTGAAAGCATCAAATTACAAAAAACAGTTGCTAATAAAATATTGCATATACTGTATAAGTTTCCCTGCGTATGAGGAATGTTTAAAGAAAGATGAATTCACTTGAATATTATTTTTAAAAAAGACATGTCAGAATTTCGAAAATCTTGAATTTTTTCTTCAACATTCTTGGCCGAGGAAAACAACATTACAGAGATTTTCACTGCTCATCTGAACCTAACACAACGGCATAAAACTAACCAAATAAGCTATCAGCGAACTCAATGCATTTAAAATTTATTGAAAAATTTACCATACGCCAAAATATGCTAATTTTTGCATTTCAACTCTCTTTTACGCCAACTGGTTCTTGGCCAACAACACTGACAATAATAACTTATTTCATTCTTCATTTGTCTCAATGAAGTATGATTGTTTTGAGGTTGGTCAAGGAGTTGGACATTTATATTCTCAATGCGGAGGGACTCCAATAATATTCACGTAAATTTTTTTTTCTAGTCAGGGAATTCATTTGGGTATGTCAATCAACGGAAATCATTTCTGGCCTAATCACTGGAACTGCTCCATTTTTAAAAGAGTCCTATCAACAAGAAGATGCCTTGTAGTGGACAGTGCAAACAAAATTATTCGCGTCTTAGCAATTTAATAACAAAACGGCCAAAACTTGGACTCAGTTTTGAGTTACGAAGGGTCGAATGACACTAGATTTCACGGAAAGTGGCCAGGGATTAACTGGAGATTTTAATTAAGCAAGGTTCAACTATATATGTGGCACAAACATGATCAAAGCATGCGAGTCACACTTGTTATGGTAGGTCACATACTACACGAGCACCAAGGTAATTTTTTTTTTAATTCACAGTTCTATAAAAAATAGACTTTTCTTCCTCCTCTTCATGAGCAACCTTAACAGGAGTGATGTCTGGGTTCTCAAGGCAAAAGCATCAATTAAATACTCAGGTCTTGCCTGGGATTGTTGCAAAAGTCTCCCCAAGATATACGAGCTTCATTTAAGAACAATCTTTGTGCTGAACCCCATTCATCCGCCTCACGCCCTGTTGTGTGCCACACAGAGGCCATCAATTCTCGCTCTGTAATGTGATCAATTTGTCTATTCAAGTGGGCGAATTTCTTTCCTTTCGAGTCACTTCAAAATTTCTATCCGATCACGAAAACCCGAATTCTCTCACATATGTGATTCACGCCTTGATTGCATCATTCATTCAAACAGCGCGAGTTGAAAAAAACGTTGTATCAAAAGAATTCTTTTGAAGTTGGCCGCCAATCATCAGTCCCCTTTCTTATCTTATTCTTTTTGGCTCTCGTCCGCATTCAAGGTCGACTGCGGCCAAAAGACTTATCCTCTCCTGGGATAGTTAATGAAGTAAGTTTCGGAAGCATTTGATGGGGATAATAGACGGACGATCGATTATTGATGGTCCAAACGCGTGACGAAACTTGAGAAAATCGAGAGCCGCGCTTTTTCACGGACTTAACCGGACAGGGCGTGTGTGTGTGTGTGTAAGAATGAGGCGTGTACTTCTGGCGCCCTCAGGCGGCAATTTAAAGAAGCGTCCCCTTGGGCAAAAAACAAAAAACAAGAACTCTAGACACTTCGCCATGACTCTTCCGCTTAATCGAAGCTGGGAATGTAAGATTTATGGCTTCATCTTTAACGTCTCACAGTTTAAGAAGCATACGGATGCCGTTGGGTTATTATTGCAACTCTGTGTGATTCACAGAGCTTTTATACTATAAATATAGAAGGTTCGCCATAAATATACTCTATTCTCCATTTGTCTCACGCTTGTAAAGTCTATGGTTGATAGCATGTTCCCATTTAAATGAACTATCTATGACTAATACGTTACAGAAAAAAGAGTAATTTTGATGCGTCCAGCGTTTAAAAAATTTAAATATAAAACGATCCAGTAGAAATTATATCTTGACCTCATCTTTTTCAGGAAAACTTTTCGGTACAAAAGTGTTATAAAATAAACTAGATGTTAGTTCAGAAGCTAGCTTTCTTGTCCCGTCAGAATTTCCTAGTTTAATTCGTAAGTTTTCTATAGTGGTTAAATTCAATTGCTTTATTCATGGAGTGCAAATTGTACAGACTCAATCCTTCCTTTGAAGTAATCATGATGTTCAAAGCATCAATTGAGAAATCGTCTGGGACTGAAACTGCAAGAATGTTTTCAGCATATTAAATAATTCTCACCAATCACACATCTCGTATATATATACAGTACAATTATATGAGGTGACTATGGAAATCTAAAACGATGATGTATTTGAACTGCATGTGCAAAAAAAGCACAAGATGAGTTTTGCCTGAAAACCGAAGAACGTTTTTTGGTCCCATCAACTCTAAGTTAGAAAATCTGAGATTAGGTCCAGTCAAGTCAGGAAATAATTAAAGAACTCCTTCTTGAACTTCAGATTAGCAATTCTTGCTGCTATAATTGGCTTCAACTTCCAGAATTTCGTTTTTATAGTCAAAAAAACGAATAGAGTTTTCCCGAATTCAAGTGAAAACGTCACCCGAAAATTTGGCTCAGGGACTTCGAGATTATAATAACTGAAAATTCGTTTCTATGCCAGCAATTTCAAGTCACAGGAGTATATTAATAGCATGCAAATACTCACCTTAACTCAGATATGTTTCCACATCTGCGAAAAATCGCCGGAATTTTATACTGTACTGACAGCGATAACCAAAGTTTCACTAATTTGACAAATCATATTACAGTACGTGAAAATCCAGAGCATTGATTAGAAGTTTGTTACATTACTATAATTATATCTATGAAAGAAATACATAAATACATTAGTTTGTGCATCACCAGAGCACCTTCTCTTCTTATGTCCAGCATTTCATATGGATAGAAATCAGCTTAAGAAAGATTTAAAAGTACTGAAATTCAATGAAGACATTTAAATGAACTATCTATGACTAATACGTTACAGAAAAAAGAGTAATTTTGATGCGTCCAGCGTTTAAAAAATTTAAATATAAAACGATCCAGTAGAAATTATATCTTGACCTCATCTTTTTCAGGAAAACTTTTCGGTACAAAAAATTTTACACAATAAACTAGATGTTAGTTCAGAAGCTAGCTTTCTTGTCCCGTCAGAATTTCTTAGTTTAATTCGTAAGTTTTCTGCAGTGGTTAACTTCAATTGCTTTATTCATGAAGTGAAAATTGTACGGACTCAATCGTTGCCTTGAAATAATCATGATTTTCAAAGCATCAATTGAGAAATCGCCCGAGACTGAAACTGCAAGAATGTTTTCAGCATATTAAATAATTCTCACCAATCACACATTTCATATATAAATACAGTACAATTATGAGGAGACTATGGAAATCTAAAACGATTATGTATTTGAACTGCATGTGCAAAAACGCACAAGATGAGTTTTGCCTGAAAACTGAAGAACGTTTTTAGGTCTCATCAACTCTAAGTTAGAAAATTTGAGATTAGGTCCAGTCAAGTCAGGAAATAATTAAAGAACTCCTTCTTGAACTTCAGATTCGCAATTCTTGCTGCTATAATTGGCTTCAACTTTCAGAATTTCGTTTTTATAGTCAGAAAAACGAATAGAGTTTTCCCGAATTCAACTGAAAACGTCACCCGAAAATTTGGCTCAGGGACTTCGAGATTAAAATAACTAAAAATTCGTTTCTATGCCAATTTAAAGTCATAGAAGCATATTTATAGAATGCAAATACTCACCTTAACTCAGATATGTTTCCACATCTACGAAAAATCGTCGGAATTTTATACTGTACTGACAGCGATAACCGAAATTTCACTAATTTGACAAAACATATTACAGTAGGTGAAAATCCAGAGCATCGATTAGAAGTTTGTTACGTTACTATAATTATATCTATGAAAGAAACACCGTAGACACAAAATGTGAATCGAAGTAGTACGTTCGCAAAATTGTGATTCACGAAACACCAAAGGATTCAAACTCAGGCGTGATATTTACTAGTGCTTCTGCTATTGTTGTGCAGTTCTCACGTACGTTCAGCGAAACGCGTCACAACAAAACAAAACTTCCCATAAGTGTGCTTCTCTCGGCCCCGCATGGAAACATAATTTAAATCCGGATTTGTTCTCCATTAGTGCAGTTGCTTGTGGGAGCGAGGTCAAAACAAATTACCTGACCCGAGCGGGTTCCATAAATTTTTGTTTTTGTTTCTCCGCGCTGCTTCGAATTAAAATCTCGAATTCAAGTGTATTTTTACAACCTGGAAATGAAACCGTCCGGGTCATTCGTCATTTTCTGTAAAGCCAACGTTTCCATGTGCGGCTTCAAGAAGTGACTTCTGACTGTGGATTATTTTTCTGTCTTGGCGAGGATATTGTGCAACTGCCGTCTGGAGTCAATTGCAACTTGGCTAAACGAGAGCAAGAGTTATGCTTCTTAACGTGCGACTCTGAGGTCGGCGGTTGGGCTCAATAGGGTTTGACGCAACTTTTTGTTTTCTCAGAGGCGGCAAAATTGCTCAGAAGGGAAAGTTGCAGAACACAAATTTTTGTTTGACACTCCTTTTTAATTGAGCCAAACTTTGCCAGCCTCCGAATTCAAAATGAAATTTCAAAAAACAACTGGAAAGGTGCTCGATTACAAGGATTCATATAAGTTCAAGCAGGTAATTAACCCGAGATCAAGATTTTTGCGCAGAAGAACCTGAGCTTAAAAATCAAAGTCTTAACATTCAACCTCGGACAAGATGCTTATGTATATGTTTCTGAACGAAACATTCACAGGTTTATCCAAAGTGGAAATCATTCCAGCTTTTTTTTTATTTTCGCAGTAATTTTAGACCCATGTAATTACGTACTTGATTATTTATAGGAAAAAAAGTGACTGCACTGAGAATAATATCTTCAACTAACGACCTCTCGTATTCATTATTTCTAAAAAAAATGCAAGTTTTATAATTTCAGCCAACACGAAGAAGAATGGGAAATTCAAACCTGTAAAAATTCAAATAAAAACTGTCAATCATGAGAATTAGACTTGAAAATAAAAATCCACATTTTTAAAATTTAATTTTTTTATCCATGAAGTTCAACAATGAACTTGTGCAATGTTCCTAGTTTTTTTTTTTTCAAAACAATTTACTGTGTGATTTAATGGCAACGAAATGATTCAATTTGTCATGAGGAGTATTAGAAACAGTAAACATGTGAATAAAATGAATTTGACCAAGTACAAACAAGGATAAAAAAATGTGCATAGGTAAAGGAGGCAAAAAAATTACTGGTTCATTATAATGAAGGTTGTGTGATAATTCTGCTCTTTGAACAAAATACAGTAAAAGTTTGGAGAGGAGGAAAACACTTCGCTGGATTTTTCTAAATGCATCCCCCACCCCACAGAAATTACAACATAGTTTATTAATATTGGCTATAGATTTAATCTTTGCCACATGTGTATAACAGCTCGAAATGGGCGAGAAATTAAATTAATAAAAAACTCAATTCGTTATGAATTTTCGCTGATTTGCGTCCTATTTTTGAGGAAACACGTTATTACCAGGCTCAAAGGAATCAAATGCTTCGGATAATTGTATTGCATCCCAGTCCATTACTGCTCTTGTCAGGGACCCCACACCAACATCAGCAATATTAAGGAAAATCGCTGGTGTGAACAATTGCTTGCTTCATGAAACGAAAGCACGAGCACGGAATTTTCCTCGAACACCTATCTCGCGGTTCATGTAGAATTCTATTCGCCCATGTTGTTGTCGGTCGATGAGAAAAATAAAAATGAAAAACGGCGTTGCGCAAAGTGGCGCCCCTTTGTGAGCATTCCGAATAATTTTCTCGTTTTCTGGCAGCCGCCGCCACAGCGCCTCATTTTTTTTCTTTTTTTGTTTTTTTGGCCGAAGGCGGAAGGAATAAACAGTGTGGAATGGCGGAAAGAAAACACACTTCGCGTAACAGCCGCTGCTTTATAACGCATACGAGGGTTGCGAAGAAAGTTCTTTCGGAAGATTTATTACAGTATTTATTACAGTATGCGAAAGTCGTCAATGTTTTTATTTTTCTACTCAGGGTCCATTAGTTCATTTTGAAATCAGGGACACGTATTGAACGTTGAAACCTCCCTGAAAGAGCATATTCTCTTTTTTTTATTGATCTTCACTTAAACTTGAGAATTTGGTTTTAGGAATCCAGTAGCCCACAATGTGTGTGATTGAGCCGATTTGGACAATAAACCCTTGACACTATGCATACTTACGTTAGCAACAAGTGCAAAATCAGGAAAACAGAAAAAAATTATAGAGGTATCTATTTGCATGTTGAAAAACACATTAAAATCATATGGAATTGATTCTTTTGCATTTATCTTCAGAAATCAAGGCAAAATTTTCAAGTGATGGTCTCGCACAGTCCATTTCATATTTCCTTTAAAAACCACCTGTCTTTAAATTCCAGAAATTTGTAGGGCTCAATAGCACGAAAAAATAGGAATGTCGAAAGCACAAGAGCACAGGTTTTTTTTTCAATTTATGGCCAAAACTTCATTGATCTGTTATAAAAAAATGTCCGCAAAAAGTGCAAATCAGGAATGTTTTTGCAATTTTGCATGATGATACTCAATGAAGTATATACGTTATATTGTAAACAACAACTTGAGATTGCGTCATAAAATGGCAGAAATTTTGAAAAGCCCCGTTTCGAACAAAAGCAGTGCCCGGAAAACCCAAGAGCTGAATGAGAGGAATCGAACCGCTGCTGCTGGAAAAAAACCCGTGGCAAATTGCTGTTATTGATGCTTCCGTCATTCCAACTTGAGCAGACACACAACCAGCAAAAATTCGGTGTTTCCAATAGCGATTCCAGTCATTCTTCTCGTCCCCGAAACATTCAAAAAACTAACATGATTCGCATTTTCTTGGGGGTGAAAGGAGAATCCCTCATCCGCTTCCGAATTTACCGAGCAAGTCGGGAGATATACTCGCACTTCATCCCAGGGCGCAGTTCGAGATTCCTCGGGTTCCGTCTCGTAACCCACTCCTTTTGCATGTCATAAATAATCCCTCAAAAAAACCGAAAGCAATCCAGACATAATTTATTAATAGGCTAGTGGCGGAACCAGGGTATCAAACACAAGAGGGCGAAAGGCGTTGGTAAAAGTTAATTGGAGTCGAGATTGCAATCGGATCAGCCTCCGCACAACAACGCGATCCGGGCTTTCGAGTGAGCTTTTAGCTTTTCCGTTGGATTCTTAATTTGAATCTCGAGGAACATCGTGAAGTCCCCTCACTTTGGTTGTATCTCGTCGTCGAAAGATGATGAAAAAAAATGTTTGGTTCGAGTGAACAAGAAGAATAAGAAGAAAAGTCAAGGCAAGCGATCACATTCCCACGATCCCAGAGTAGCCTTCAGCCGACTTTTCCTGACTCTTGCCATCGTCATCACAGTGACTCAGATGATCACATGTTGGGCATCGATCGGTATTTGATGGGCAATATGCCGAAAGGCCAGGTTTTCTTTAGGTCAGACATTCACACTCTTCCTCGAAAAAGGAAGTTTCAACCGGAATACAAGATCTAAATCCACAACAAGATTATATTGAGGAGACCGCGAGAAATATTTAGAGCATCAGTTTCCCAAGGAACACTTTCGACCAATTGTTGTTCAATCCGATTATGCATCCCTCATACAATACTCATGGAAATATTCGGGGAAAAACCAAAGTGTGAAAGCGTGAAACCCAGTAACCGCACACGATTTCAGTGACAGTGTTCATTAAGGAAGGAAACGATACGAATCCAAATGAAGGTTTTAGCGTTGTTTTATGACGAGACGTGATGTGTCTTTTTCACAAAGGAGCAACGAGGAAGTAAACTTGCTATAATTTCCATGGTTAAAAACCTGTCAAACATGTTCTTACCATATATAAATCAGTAAGAAATCATGTACTGCACATAGATGTCACTCGAAGTCACTGAGACATTTTTATTTGATGGTGACTCCCAAGCTTGGGAAGCTCGTGAGTCTTTTTGGCTTCTAGCAAATCTTTTTTTTATTAGATAAATAGGGGTATTAATTCAATTTTTCTGCTAGGAATAAGCCTTTGGAAAATTCGAAACACTCATAAATCAATTTTTAGTTTCAAAGAACTCCTGGGCTTGTTTTACACAGGATTCAAGAAATTTTGAAAATGCAAACCTTTTCGAGTCCTTCAAATTATTTCAGAATTTTTCTTCGATGGATTTATGAGTCGTTAATCCCATTTTCAGCATTTGATCTTGGTTATTCGGCGGCATAATTTTTATTTTAAAAGTAAAATGAACTCATGGATCCAAATCTTAACCAAATAGTCATAGACCTGGTAAACCCAATGCTCGATTAGGTCAGTGTCGTGCTCAGGAACGTTGGAGGCTGTCTCTTTGAGTAGGCCCGAAGGAGTGCTGCTCGTGGAGTCCCCCAAGGTTTTAATGGGAAAAATAAAAAAATAAACTGAACCCAGAGAACCTCAAGAAGAAAGACCCACAGTCGGAATGCCGTAATTAGGCCGGAGAGGTAATTAGTCAGAAATCGAGAAATACATTCCGCGGTTTCTGTTCGTGAAACCCGTGATTAGTCGACAATAATTCCTCAAAAGAAAATCCTCCCCAAGGGATTTCCACCGGTTCTTCAAATAATAACTGAAGCGTCAGTTAATTTTCTCGACTACGCATCATCCCTGAATGAAGTGGTACTTGAAATTATAAAGAAAATCTTCCACATTTCCGTTCAATTAGGTATTGAAAATAGCAAAATGAATGGACTAAGGTGAAAAAAAATATATTCGCTCTGATGGAATACGGGATGGGAATAATGAGGAGACCGAGCCCAACATTTCACCGCTATGCAGACGTTTCTTGTTTCCTCTAAGAAGACCGGGAGCCTAAGGCCCTATTAAACGCGAGTTTTACTACTTACTCTAGTCAAGGATAGTGGAAAATACTTGCCACAGCTCTTTTTGTCTTACATTGATTAATTTTTCCCCATACCTGAACCAGCAGGAAAATAACCTCTTCAATCGAAAAGATCTTCAAGGTTCCGAAGCGGCTTTTGTGTGTGTTGGAAATCAATGAATTATCTCGCCAAGGTTAAGCGGGTTTAATTCTATAAATTTTACAACCCGAGTATTGGCTTTGCTTCCACACTACCTGAATTATCGGGAATCAAGATTTAATCAGTAGCTAATAAATCGTATGACGGTGATTCACACGATTAAATAATGCAGTATCAATAAAATATCTTCTCCCGCAAAAAAACTGACACAGGTGATGAAATTCGAAATAAGTACGGCATCAGTACTGTTAACAACCATCAGACACACCCAATTATATGCATTATTTAAAAAACAGTACTCAGTAAAGTACCGAACGCGTTCAAGTTAGATTTCCTAGCGCGGGAAAATTCCGTCATGCCTCAGTGACAAAACTAACGTGCAAAAAGCATTTTCGAAAAAATAAGCATCCAATTATATAATCTCGGAATCCAGCTTGCAAACTAATCTTCTAGATTTTTGACTTTGATTTTCCGAGAGGAGGCATATTTTTTTGAAAGGACAAATACAAAAAAGAAACCAGCCAGAAACCTTTAAAGGTTTTTGCAGAATTGATCCTGTTGGGGACAAAGGTCGCCACAACAAATTAGAAGAGATTTGTAGAAAGATTTTGAAGTTTGAAAATGAAACACCAACTCAGCCCGGGACTGGGGCCGGGAATCCTCGGTGAGATTCCTCAAGTTAAAGTTTAAATATATTTCAGAATGTCCCAAATGAAAAACAGATACAAAGATTCACAAGAGAAAATTTCGTAAGTTTTAAATTGGATTGAAAATCAACCTCTCGCAAAACCTCCGAAACGCACTGCAACGCAGCAAACAACAGACTGATGATGTGATAGGGTTAATTTGATCTTTTATTGGTTTTCAGGATGTCTCCTTGATCCAGGATGTGGATCAAGGGCAAGGGTTGGCATCTGCAAAGAACAAAGGAGATTCTTCTGGCCCTCGGATTCCGGGATAATTTGCGCTCAAAATGATGAATGAGATCAGTTCCTATCACCTTTTATGAACGGTGTCGAGAAAAACAGAATGTAACTAATCTTTTTCCCCATGCCTGAACCAGCAGGAAAATAACCTCTTCAATCGAGAAGATCTTCAAGGTTCCGAAGCGGCTTTTGTGTGTGTTGGAAATCAATGAATTATCTCACCAAGGTTAAGCGGGTTTAACTCAATAAATTTTACAACCCGAGTATTGGCTTTGCTTCCACACTACCTGAATTATCGGGAATCAAGATTTAATCAGTAGCTAATAAATCGTATGACGGTGATTCAGACGATTAAATAATGCAGTATCAATAAAGTATCTTCTTCAGAAAAAAACTGACACAGATGATGAAATTCGAAATAAGTACGGCATCAGTACTGTTAACAACCGTCTGACACACCCAATTATATGCATTATTTAAAAAACAGTACTCAGTAAAGTACCGAACGCGTTCAAGTTAGATTTCCTAGCGCGGGAAAATTCCGTCATGCCTCAGTGACAAAACTAACCTGCAAGAAGCATTTTCGAAAAAATAAGCATCCAATTATATAATCTCGGAATCCAGCTTGCAAACTAATCTTCTGGATTTTTGAATTTGATTTTCCGACAAGAGGCATATTTTTTTTGAAAGGGCAAATACAAAAATGAACCACCCCAAACCAGCTGTCTGAAAACGAAAAAAAAGTCGATTTTTGTCAGCAGCCAGAAACCTTTAAAGGTTTTTGCAGAATTGATCCTCACTTTAATGCTCAATGAATAAACTTACAGCATTTTTCAATTTTTTGAGGTGCAAATTTAGTCGAAGGAACGTTATAAAAAATCGGCAAAAAACGTCAAACAATATTGATCGATTATGAAGCGTGTTTTGAGTTCCACAGTACTTTGATGTTAATTTGCAGTGTAAACATTTTTAATCCATTACCTGAAGTACCGGAAAGTTTATTTTACAATGAAGGCATTTTTAAATTGTGAATCACCGGCATTTGCTCAATTAAACTTTAGTTTTCTAACTGATCTATCTATTTTATTCTAATTCTCTTTAGCATTGTGGAGGAATAACGGGGTTTTCTAGGAAAGTTTTCAATATCGTCTTCAACTATCCGCAGAAAACTTATTTAAAAATTTTCGAACCTCATGTTTCACGCCTGCATGAAGATAATCTATAGGGGAACTTTTTTCACCGCAACAGCCGGGCAAATATGAAATGGTCAAGTTTCTTTGAATACAACACGATTAGTGACCTGTATTCAAAAAATTCGAAAAGCCAGTCGACGAACCCCAGATCAGTTACCAATCCCATTAGGGTGTCCGGGTGTTTCTCCATAACAAGCACGCGTTCCCCGGAAACCAGGGCCTTTTCTTTGCTAGGAATGATCAGCAGCTGGTTACAAGGCGTCTGATTGGCTCGAGAAAGTCGAGTCGAAGACGTCTTGGTGCCAAGATTTTGATTTTTCGGAGGGGGTGAATCGTTAGAGTGAAAGTTCGTTGGCGGATGCTCTACTTTCTTCTTGAGCGGTTTTTTCCGCTCGATTTATATTAATTTTAATTTTATATTTTGAGGGATGCGCAGCGAGTCCCCAACAGATCCTAACTTTAATGCTCAAAGATTTTTTAACAGCATTTTTAAATTTGTTGAGAGGCAAATTTAGTCGAAGGAACGTTATAAAAAATCGGCAAAAAACGTCAAACAATATTGATCGATTATGAAGCGTGTTTTGAGTTCCACAGTACTTTGGTGCTACTGTGCAGTGTACAAATTTTTAATCCATGCCCTGATGTACCTGAAAGCATATTTCAGAATGAAGACATTTTTTCATTGCGAATCACCGGTATTTGCTCGATTAAACCTAATTTTTCTAACTGATGTATCTATTTTATTCTAATTATTTTCTAGCATTGTGAAGAAATAACGGGGTTTCTAGGAAACTTTGCAAAATCGTCTTGAACTATCCGCAGGAAACTTATTTTAAAAATGTTGAACCTCATGTTTCACGCCTGCATGAAGATAATCTACTATAGGGGAACTTTTTTCACCGCAACAGCCGGGCAAATATGAAATGGTCAAGTTTCTTTAAATACAACACGATTAGTGACCTGTATTCAAAAAATTCGGAAAGCCAGTCGACGAACCCCAGATCAGTTACCAATCCCATTAGGGTGTCCGGGTGTTTCTCCATAACAAGCACGCGTTCCCCGGAAACCAGGGCCTTTTCTTTGCTAGGAATGATCAGCAGCTGGTTTGCCTGCTTTTTGTTTTCACCCTATATAGTCACAAATAAATTCCCGAGAGTCATTCGATGTCGAAACAGAAATTTGTCAGGTGTCAAACGTTCGGCTGCCTAAAATTGTCACCCCCCAAGGCTAAGAGGAATTGTGGAGGAAAAATGTGCCAGAAAACTCAAAATCCGCTTTTTGCTTTCCCAGCAAGTCAAACGAAACGTGAAGCGATAGAGAAAAGAAAAAAAAACTGGTCCACATTTTTCAAACCCTGGGTTAACTTTCTCAGTTTGTTTCACTTCTGGTCAGCGAGGAATAAATATTCTTTCAGGAAGTCACAGTTAGTAAGTCATTATTTCATGGCTTCGAAGAAGGCCATTGATCATTTGACCGTTAGATAAACGTCAGAAAAAAAAACTGACGTCTTTCTAAACTGTATGAATCAGAAAATTCCCTCCTGAGAATTAAATCACGATTCATTTTTATGATTCCTTGGCCTTCTCGATCCAGTTCTATGAACCGTTCATTCGGCAAACCTGAAATTTCATGAGCGTCAAATCAAAAAGCAAAATGCGAAATGGTTGCAGGAGAAACGATAATAATTTCAACAGAAAACTTGGATTTTCAAAACCTCATTTGCTTCTCGCGCCGCGAAAAATATAAATAAAGATTCAGCAGTTTCTTCATCTATTCCTAACGAGCTTTTTTTTTACAAGCCTCATCAAATTTTTGCAATCATTGCATTTTTACATTCATGGCCGTTATTTTCCGACTGCAAAAATATTTTACAGTTATCGTATTAGAATTATCAGATGAAAAACTAACGATAAACTATGCATTTTTACTGCAGAGCGTCTCAAATACTGCATGTGGACGAACATACGGATGATCTAATTAAAATTGGAAGAAAAGATGAAAAACTTTGTGTTACGTGATTTCAGCAGCTTCTTTTTTTTTGGAAAATCAAACTTTTGAGTTTGATTTGACTTTCATAAATGAATTTTAACGTTTGAACGCCTCAAATCCTCCGAAGAACATACAACTGATCAAAATTACAGTTATTGTTGCTTAGACGAGAACGACATTAAAAAATATGTGTACAAGATTTGTGCAATTCTAAAGACTAGAGAATCAGAGCTTGAAGAAATATTTTAAGTAAAAAACTCATCAAAAAATGCGT
Source organism: Notodromas monacha (assembly GCA_905338405.1). Lineage (NCBI taxonomy): Eukaryota > Metazoa > Arthropoda > Ostracoda > Podocopida > Cyprididae > Notodromas > Notodromas monacha. The sequence continues at coordinate 26,543 of CAJPEX010002076.1, forward strand.
CATTGAAAACATTCGTGCTTCCGATTACACATAATCGCTAGACAGAAATTACAGTCAAAATTTAAATGAAAACTTTGAATCAAAGATGAAAAAAAGAAAGCTTCCTGCTACGTGATTTTATTTTTTTTTCCCGGCAAATCAAGCACTTAAGTTTGATCTGACATTCATAGATTCCAAAGATGCTCGACAAGCGAGTGGCGGGAGGGAAATCTCGCCTCCAATGAAGACCATTGACGAGCAATCATGCTGAAGGAAACTCGCCAGAGTGCGAAACAAGGCCCAGGAATTTTGTTGAACGTTACACGACTACCACATAACAGGTTCACGATAAAAAAAATATGTATCTTAATGATAGGCCGTCTCAAAAAAGATTAGCAGCATGATAATGAGACAAACAGTTACTTGTTTAACAATCCTAAGCGAAGAGTTACTGCTTGGTTCCCCGACTAATTTTGTTCCTTCATCAGCAGGACAGAAACTGTTTGAGCAAACAATGATTTTTGGCCTCTTTAAACATGCGGTTTCCAGGTTTTGAGGTGAATTGCGTGTGATCAGCAAGGAATGATGACGTTTCAGCCTGGAATCGGATTAGTTCGGAACGATCGTCATCACGCAAATAAAAATTCACATCCGCAATAAAGTTAAAATCTGAAATTTAATTGCGTCGTCTGAAAAAATCTCTGGGAACAGATATTTTTTTTGTGGGCAACCCAGTGAATTGTTGCGCAAGTCCAACGAACGTTACATATGTCCGGAATCTTGGGGAAACCGTTTGACCGACCAGCAGGATGACTGACAGCCGTTCTTGCATCAATAAGTGCACCCATTCGTCTCGAACATATATCGATTTTTTCAAAAATTTTAAACAGAAGAACTCACTTTCGATTCCTTTCTCTGTTGGAACTGCAGGATGAAAACACTGGCCGAGTAATTTATGTCCCGTTATCGCTATCAATACCATACTCTTTTAAAATGAGACTGCTCTTCATTTTTTAAACATGTTTTTGTGAAAATGCTTCCGTTTTCTGGGTGGTTTCTATATTTGCAACAACGAAACTATTTTCGGCGATGACCCGGATCAAAGATCCCCGAAATTAAAATTGGATGCAGATATTTCGACTGGAATAAATTTCAAGATACTGCCTAAAAATGTTTCCATACTTGCAGACAATAACTCGGGTAAGGTGCAAGTTTCTGAATGACGAGAATATTCAGTTTTTTGTTGTTGTATTTCTGTCAAATTTGTCATGTGCGTCTTCGATTTCTTGCTCAGAAGAGGCAACTTTTGTAACTTTTCCTCTCATTTTAGTTTGCTACAGAACTCATTTTCTTAAACGTTGAGAAATGTTTCAACATTTTATCCACAGTAAAATATCGTACTGTATTTAATCAAGCAACACGTGCATCTTTTTCTTAAAATTGAAAAGAGTAAAGAAGGGTGCTCATCACTGGGGGGCTTGCATTTTTCAAAAAGCCCAGGTGTGAATTTTAATTGATTCCAAATGGAAGTTTCTTGCCAATTCTAGTAGAAAATTTTTTTCAATGAAAACAATTAGATTAGTTGAATTTAGGTTGAAATCATGCAAAATTCCAATTTGAGTGTTATTATTTTTGAATTCTTGCCGTCTTAAAGCAGCTGAAATGGTCTGCACATCTTACTCTGGGATTCAATTTTATCAAAAATTTAGTATGAAAAACCCTGGTACATGAGTAATTATGGTATGAACACTTTTTCCTCAGTAACTTATTAGAGCCACATGGTACAGTATTTATGCAAGCGCAAATAAGTTTCATGTATATTTAAGAATAGGTGGACTGTCTGTAATAAATTTTCACGAGAACACAGAAATGCATCAAATTGTCGAAATTTCCGCTTTGTTTTGCTTTTGAGGACATAAATAACTGGAACAAGTTTTTTGTATGCATAATACAGTAATGCGGAAGACTTTTCAAGAGTTCGGGTTCGATTTTTGATGCAAGTGCACATCAATTTTAAAAACCACAATCACACGTTAATGTGAACTGACACTCAAATAAATGTCAGCATGCTTTTCCTGGTTTGTTCTTGTTGTTATTGTGGATAAAGCTAATTTCACAAAGGAGCTAGAAAGTCGTACTCGGGCATATTTACACAAGTAACACGACACTAAGGTCACTTTTCCCGGGAATTTCAGAAAACCATTTCAGCGCTTTATATCCTCACCGTTATGTGGTTGGATAAAGGTCGTGTTTCAGTAAATATTTCAACGCAAACGAGATTTACAACTGCGGTGAAATGACTTCCCTCCAAGATTGCAACGAAGCACACACATTAAACCATTTTTCTACCTCCTTGGGAATGACTGGAGGTCAGACCATCGTAAACTCTTCGTATAACGAACCCAGTAGCGCCGATTCCTTCGAAATAGATGATGGGATGGATCTTTTTTATTACTTCTTTCATAATAATGTAGATTTCCAATTGCGCCCGTTCCTTGAATCCTTATGGATTTAATTCTCAATCAAGAGTAACCCCGATGTCTTTGGATCATTGATACGCATAAAAGTATAACCTCTTGACCCGCATAGACATTTAAAACCTTTGAATGCATTGTCGGCGGGAACCAGATCAATTCGTTTTACACCAACGTGAATCTTCGCGATACGCATAATTCTAGACTATGAAATGAACCAGTGACGAAGTGGAATCGGTTTCAAAATTGAACTGATAACACGCGGTTAGCACTTACAGAAGAAATTTCGAAACTCTCGAATATGTAGAACAGAAACGGGTTTCGAATGTGCTGGTTGTTCGGAATGATCATTTAATGACCTCGGACAAATTTATCTTATTGACCGATGCAGCCAAAACGAAGAATGAAAAGAAAGTCATGGCATAGAAGATGGAATCATATTTTGACTGCTGCAGTATCAGAAAATTCGATGAGTCCAGATGCAATCTAAAGCTATAAGGACATTTTCTATCTACATCACGCCGTCCAAGGCTTCATCATTCGGTAACCTTTGTACGATAAATCCAAATCGGGACAAAGATCATGTCCTTTTCAATATATGATGAGATTAGATCGCAAAATAAAAAGGCTTCAATTTGGCGTCATGCGCAATTAATGCCAAGTTTTGTAGCTCAGCTAATTTGGCTTCAAACAGTCTCGCGATTAAGCAACGTTGTATTCGTGGTCACATTCGCTCTCATTACTGCTGAAGGAAACCGTGAGCCAGCATCAAATCCCATATTTCTAAAATTAGTTCGGCAGAATTTTTAAACTACTGCCTAGAAATCTGACACAGTTAAAATCATCCTACACATTCTCAAAAGAATATTCGAAATTCAACGAGCTGCTTTGAAAATGAAATTTGTTTTTCTGCGGAAAATGGCGAGTGGAAATTCAATCGCGCAAAATCGATTCAACTCATCTGTTAATAAGACTGAAGTTCTCCACGCAGGTATAAGAATATTATCAATGGATGGTTATCTTCATTTAAAAAACATGGAAATATACAATAAAATATTCTTGAGAATAACATTACAACACACTCATCAGTATAACAAACGGGTTTTCAAGTCTCGGCATGCTAAAAGAAATCGTTATATAACAATCTTCCCAACTTAAAGATACCAAAGTTTTGAGGAATGTTAAATAAATTCTCCAGGTAAAAATTTCGTGACAAAATGTGGCTAAAATGGTTCTTGTAGCATGAATGGAAGCTGTAATCAACGAGAAACATGTTTCAAAGTGATTCCATGCATCATATTCCGAATATAAAAATATTTTCACATAATCATCCCAGAAAGAAGATATAGGCGCAACTAACACGAATGTAAGATTGAAGCCAATTTTTTTTTAAAACAATTACAGTACAAAAAATCTGAAAATGGCAGAAAAACAAGATCTAATTGATTTTACCGGCATGCGGTGAGATGTGCAATTGTGTTTTTGTTAATCTTAAAAATCTCATACAGCAGGTGGAATCTCTGTACAGTACAATGAAACCTCAAGGGACCATAAAAAATTCGGTGTAGAGAGAATTTTGTTAAAGAGAACCACACAACATGGGGCGGGAACCCGGGCTATGGGACCACAAAAACGTTCATAATGCACACCTGCATACTAAACATTATTTCAGTAAGAAAAACCTTTTCAAGAGTCCCCAGATTGTAACAAGATTTTACTGTACTGTGAAACGATGCATGGCAACTTTTAAAATCTGAATGAAAGGAATCCGGATTGCGATCATTTTAATTGGCCTCCCAGAGAAGCACGAACACTTCTTCAAGTTGCAACTCGGAGGATAAAATAACATCAGCCTTCGATTTCGCCCACGCTTTTTTCCATACCAACATAAACGCGTTTCTCAGTTACGCAAAACGGGAACTTCTATACATGCCTAGAAAAAAAATTATGGGGAAAGGATTTAATTAAAAGTTCAATTAGCGTACGTTCTGGACACCAAGTCGTGAGCTGGCTCTCGGAAGAAAATGAAATAAACGTGTTTCCTTCCACGATATAGTTGAACTTAACGGTATTTAAAGTCGGCATAATAAGAATATTGTTCGAGGAAATTTTCTCACGGATTAATGAATTCAAAAATTCTCTTTTCTCTCCTTTATTCCTTCGTGGACAAGTATTAAAATTTAACGGTCCGCATCCGAAACGAATGTGGGTAATTTACTTGGGCACGACTTTGAGCCACCTGCGATTTGTTAGCGTGCAAGTCTTTCTTTTTCACTGGGATTTGGTCCTTTTTTGTTGGTGTTTTGGTCCGTCTTTGTTGGAAACCGTTGTTCCGATTTAATTGTGACTTCACTCATACAAGGAATGGTTCAAAAGTTTGTCAGTATCTTGAAATGTTGTTCGTCGCGAACTTAATCCCAATGAAAATAATTTAGAGGAACCAGCAGCAACGCAAAAAATTGCTAGGATCCGAGAAATGCTTTCATTGCAATGTGGAAGCAAAATCTAGGAATGTCAGTGGTGAAATCTTTGAATTATTGCAATATTCAGTAGCACTTATAATCAGCCAGTTTATTCGAAAATCTGCAAGCAGGCCGATTGAAACTTATTTCCTATATTGTAATAGATGCGTTTCAACTCATTTTAATCTCTCCATTTTCACCAGGATGAAGATAAATTGGAAAATTGGTTAGGATACTCCGCATTTTCAAAAGCTAATCAGTTTTTCATTTGGGGAACTGTCACAAAAATTTTAAAATGTACTGTATATTAACGTAGCTTTTTAACTGCGTGCGAATTTTTCATGCAAATAAAGATGGCAGGGGAAATTTAATTCTTAACAATCATTACGTATGCTTCTAAATATACAACTCTTTCAAAGAAATGAGACATTTTAAAAATTAAGAATTTTTTTCATCGTATAAATATAATCATCGTTGTCCATTCAACTTCAGTCCCACCGATGGGAAGACAAAACTTATGAACAAACCCTCCTCACATGAGATTCGGCTTAGAGATGAACCCATTGTTTACAGCTGAAACAATTTTTCGCCTAATTGCTCATTCTCCATTCCGTTAAAATAAAAGTTGTACGTCAAGATAGTCGGTGTATACACAAGACTGGGCAATTCCGAACTACACTAAAAGCAGGATGAAATAATCCAGAATTTTGCAACATTTTAATGACTCCTTCGCTCTGAAGTGCTCCAGTCGGTACTCAAAAATATTTCGAAATCATCGATTCGTCTCACGTGACCAGCTTGAAATCTGCGGGTCGAAGGTACTGTAAAAAAAAAATGTGTCTTCCGAGGGAAGTACATTTTACGGCGCATTCGCGGACAACATAAAGTTCCTGGGCCCAAGAAATATTTGGAAGATTTACCACATTATTTCTGAACGCACATTTTTATGGAAAATAATCTTCTCGGGTTTCTTTCACCCTTACGAGGAGACTCAAGCACGATATTAGAAAAATTTATGGATGGAGTTTAGGAGTAGCTGGCTCATTTTACGACAATTTTTACTTAATGAGTATCCCATAAGATTTTTCTCGGATATAAAAGATGAAAGGCGACTGAAATATTGTGGTTCAACGCTGAAGCTTCATTTCTTCAAGCCTAAATAGCTTTTAAAAAATTGAGGACCGGAAAATTGCAGATGGAAAATTAGCCTTTCATTAAGATAAAACCATGACTCTTTCTCTTGGCAAATTTCAAACCAATCTCCTCAAGCTTTGTGAAAGACGCATGACTGAGCAAGTCGAAAATTACGCGCATTCTCATCAACATGCCGGGGTTTTTCATCCCGAAGCAGTTTGTGGCAGAAATGCGAAGAATCCGAAGATGAGGGGGAATAACTTCGTGCATTTCCAGAGTTACAATCACTTTCTTAGACATACAACTAACTCCCTTCATCTGGTTTCCGGGTTGAATTGAGGCATGCTAAAAGAATTTCCCATTCCGCATACGAGGGTTGTCCCTGTTTGACGCGACCTGTGATAAGTTTCACATTCGTAGGTGTGCGTGGTGGTAAAAAAAAATCATGACATATCACATAATGTTTGACGGTTTCGGGATTTTTGAAACAGTTTTTCAATTTAATACAGTAAGTGAAAACGTATCAGTTACCGCCAATAAGTTCTCCATCTGTGTCCCACGGTGCTAAAATTAATTCAGGCCACCTAAGAAATTAAATTTTGTTGTTGTTTCACCCATGATTGTTTCTACATTTTAGCCAATGGTTAAAACAAAATAAAATTCCAATTTTTTAGCTAGCCTGACAATTTTGTAGCCCTCTGTGGCATGGATGGAGAACTCACGCTCTAAGTGGAAAGTTTTCACCGATCATCATGAAGTAATAAATTGAAAAACTTTTTAAAAATCTTTTTTAGAAAGAATCTCAGAACGTTAGAAAATGATAGACTGCGCCATGAATTTTATTTACAATCACACCTATACTGTGAAAATAAAACTGGGACAATTTCTCTATATAAGAAATCCCCATAAGCCGATAACGTTTTCTTTGATCGACAAGCCTCTTTACATCATGAAAACAGAAATTAATTACTAACTCATAAATTGTTCGAAGCGTCCATGTTGGCATGGAATATGTATTTTAAAAAATTGATCACAACGTTTGCGGCAAGAACCAGAATTTTTCGAGGAACCCCGGATGACGCGGGAAGTATAGACAAACTGATCGTCGTCAAAACCCTGTGGGGACGACGTTTTTTTGTATTTTGAAGAAGGTGTTTTAAAAAATGACCGTGTTAGGAACGAAGCCTTTAAGGACGTTGCGTACGCTTCACTTTCGGCTCAAGTGCTGAACTAATTCGTTGACGACCACTAGTATTCGCTACGTTTGGGTCAGCATCATTCCGGACTCGGATTTCCAACCCTGTCCGGATTCATGGGTTCATAATTGGGGATTTTATGCTGGGTTCCACGAGCGAAAAACGAGGATTTTTTACCCGTGGGAGAAAAAGGGGCCGCGAGAGAAGAAACTGGATTCTTGGAGGTTCGGACAACAATATTTGGAGACGATGCAGTGGAACATAAAGGGGAAGTCACTTGAAGACTTCCGAAAAGAGTTGGCCTAGGTCGTCTTTTTTTACTGTTTCCTTAAGGACTCCAGAGCAGTTGTAAACGTCAGTCCAAGTGGAAAAGAAAAGTGTCGGTAATTTTTCCGAAGTTTGTTGGTGTGAAAGATATTAGGCACACAACTGCGAGATCGTCTTTTATGATCGAAATTTCCGGTTATGAATTCAAATTTTTCATCTAAGGCTTTACAAAAAAAAGGAATGAGGTGAAACATTAAATGCAAAAATGCGGGGGAGCGGGAGTGAACAACATTACGAATGTTCCACTAAAAGATTTTACTATCTGAACTATTACAACCAAAGAAGAGCATTCACTTCAGAAAACACTCACAAATTGAGAAGAATATGGAACTCAACGAATATTGAATCTGACTCTGCTTCCAAAAGGAAAGTTTCAAAAATTTATAGATTTGTAATCTACCTTTGAGTGAGGCCCATTGCTGAAAAAATGAATCAAATATCCTTCCGAGGTTTAACAGTATTCAGTTTCACAATTCTCGGAATTCAACAATGTGAAAAGTTTCAGAAAAGATCCTCGGCATGGTTTTGATTAATGCAAATGCATGTCAAAAACATGAGTATCAACTCCGTGAATACTCTAAGTTTACTGCTTCCCAATTAATCATCAATATTTCCACATTATTTCCTGCAATCAAAAATCTTGAAGCAAGTCACCGGAAGTGAAAATTTAAAATCGGCAAAAAACATCAATAGGAATACATCCAGTCATTGGAATTAACATCACGCTTTTAATGCGACGAATTTTCATCAGGGCAAAACAAATTTGTCACATATATTCATCGCACATTGGAATTTTACGCTGTTTCCGCACAGTAAGTCTCACACTGCAGAATTCGCTAAACTAGGGTGCATTAAATTATGGTGAAAGCCCTGAACTATCCCTAATTGTACTGACAAACCTGGAAAGTCATACAGTCAAAGATTTGTTGAAGTTTTACTCATGTTTCTGCTCTGAACATAAGTCCGGGGAAATTCCGGCGCATTCGTTTTTTTTTTCACGCAATACAGGAAAAGAAACCGGATAACTCGGATTGAAAACTTCCGTGACAGCTTCATTTCCCTTTCCATTCATCCGCTCAGAAATGCATGTAACTCTGCATTTTCTGCTTATAATATGGAATTCTGCCAACTTTTAACGACCGGTTGCGTTTCTCTGTGAAGAATTTGTCAATTTATCTAGCTTTACGTGAACAAATTACGCGGAAGTATACAGGGATTGAAACAGCGAGAAAGGCGGCAACATTTAATTACGATGCGGGTTATCCTCTGGACGGGTACATTTTTGACAAACAAGTACCGTAAATATGCTTTCTACTTTCAGAAGCCCTCGCTTGGAACATGATTGACAAACATCATGCTTGAAAAGAGGACAATAAATTTTCAGGCTAGTATATCATCATAATATTTAGAGGGTAGACAAGAGAAAACATGCATCAATCTTTAAGCTTGCCTATATCCTAAACTATCAAATTTCTTATACTCTCATCAGTTATTTATACCCGCATAAGTTGAGTTCATCAGCCAACAGAATATTTACTTTCCTTTCCGTCATCCTGGAAAAAGTACTGGGGAATAAAATTGAAAAGATACCCATAAATATCACTCTAAATGGTGGGAAAGTTTATTACAATACTTTTACAGTACATCACTAGATAACAGTGATAAATATTCATACGAACCCCGTCAACCAGCTTTTGAAAATACTCTGATAAATTTGATTCCAATGCAAGTTCTATTCATTTGGATACACGTTGAAGAATCAACTTCGACCACGATTTAAAAAAATTCAATGAACTTCAATGTTTTTTTTCTTTCGGGAGAGACGATGAATTAAATGTTGGCGTGAGTTCGCTATACGCAAGACAAATACTTTTCATCGTCAAAAGACTATAGGTTCGGTATTATTGTTCTACTCACTGATTCATTTGAATACTTTGTTAAAATTCAAGTGCGCAATTATGCCGAGAATATTTGAATAGAGCTCAAACAAAGCCATCAAGGTTTTCCGAGGACGAAAATTCAGCCACGGTTTTGCCCACAATTTAACGCGGTCGCAGTTTGACCTCAGTTTCGGTCTCGGTCAGATTATTGGATCCGATGAAAATGCCTGAGGTGAACCAGGTAAAACGGGATGAATGAATGAATGAAGTGACGGCGTGAACCTGAGGGTTCGTGAAGGTAAAGAGAATTAGACCCCACCTTCGAAATCTGCCTTTTTTGGGGAAGCGAGACCTTCGAAGGAAGAAAATTTGCCTCGCACCGAACCCAGTAATTCCCCAGTTCCAGGCTTGTCCGTTAATCGACATTTATTCATTATTTTATTTTATTTCATGCGTATATACAGTATTTTTTTTTTCTGGCTTCGTCTTGATTTAACCACTGCTGGGGCTCAACAAGGCGAAACGATTCAATCTTCCACCAGCACAAATCGATTCAGACCCTTTCGACCAAGACGGAACATTTTGCAGAACAATTTAGGCCTCTCACCTGTCAAACGTTTACCGTCAACATTTCAAATTCGACATGGACACATATCTTTTTCAATTAAAGTTAAAATATATTTGCACTACATCAATTTTTCATCCAATTACACAATGCATAATCATGATGGTAAGTACAGTAATATTTTCAGCTGAAATGAGAGACATTATTTCATGAATTATGATTGCCGTTTGTGTTCTGGACCTGGTATATAGGTATGGATTTTTTCAGTCTTACCAGAACTAATAGTATACCGTATTCAGGATTCTGGAACTGTTTTTTTTAGGTTCACGCAACTCAGAATTTTTTTGTCGTTGAACTTTCAAACACGCGTGGCAGACTCAAAAGAACTTAGATAAACCAAATTCTCATAATTTCAATGACATTTTTATTTTATGCTTTTTAAAACAAATCAAGTTTATTTTATTGAAAAAAAGTCTACCCACCTGAAAAAATACTCAGTATATTGTAATTTAGAAAAATTACGCGATAGGAAACAAGAATAGCATTCTTGTGCATCATGAAAAGATTCCCCACATAAGGAAATGAAGGAAATCACTCGAGATGCTGAAAGAAACAAGGCAAATGAGTTATCCACAGTTCTTCAATTATAATAATTTGAAGGCAAGGCTTCAAGTGCTAATTATTATGCAGTTCTTCCTATATAAACAGTCCCTCGGCAAGGAAATAGTCTCATTAGCATTCGATGCATAATGTCTGAACTTGAGGCTTCTTGTGGAACACACCTGCAAATCCCAGCATCCGCAAAGCAAAATAACACGCATTAATATAAAATTTATTCTACGACGAAAACTCGAAACCATATTTTTTCGTCACAAATTTTCGGAAAGAAGGGTCGAATAGATTTTTTTCTAGGGTTACGATTAAAAATCCAGGGATGCAAATGAGTTGGATAGTGCCGTAAATTCATCCGATATGTAAATGGACTAGGATTACCCCATGTAGAACGAAAATTTGTCCTTGGGTTCAAAAAGAAGAGGTCAAGATACAATATTCCCGCATGAAGAAAGTGCAGTAAGATAAATTATACAGTCCTCGGAATCATTTTCTTTCTTACTGCCCCGGAAGGGATTAATCAATTAAAAATAAGTCCTAAGAACATGAGAATGATGAGTGTTACCAAAATAAAAGCACAGTCGAAGGTTCCTTGCAAAACAATCGAGTTCGGGAAAGCAGGCATTTTTTGATGGAAATAACAGTAAATTGCAATTAGTGATATGATATTCTGGGTCTTCAATTACTTTTAAAATGAGATGACAAGATGATGAATGTGGAGGCAAGAGTTAATTTGCACAAATAATCCCCGACATCCTTTCAAAACGCATACATAGTTACATTTCGATTGCTTTTCTTTCTCCTGTGTCAATAAAATAATATCCAAAAAGGCCATCAGAAAATTCGAGTCGTGGAGGTTTCAGGAGAAAAGCCTTTGAGTTTTGGCCTTTTAAATTTTCGAGCCTTTTAATGCATCGCTTATAGAGGAATTCAGACATGGACTCGAAGAGAAAAATTGACACAGGGAGGTTTGAGGTCCAAATGCAAGATTGCCACAAATAATTTGTTAATTTGCGGTTAAGAGCATTCATTAAGCATAATATCACGATTTCCTCTTTCCTTTTCCGTGAATTATTTTTTCGAAGAGACTTCGTCAGTTGCATCTAAGCTGCACTTGAATTTCAATTATTTCTCAAACTGATTATTCCCGCAAATTGTTACCCTAATATTTTTATTTTCTCCTGCGTAACTTACTCCGCGCAGAATAAAATCAAACCGCTAAATTTTACTCACTTGCAATTTCTGCTGGGGCCCGAAAGAAAAAAAAAAGTCCACAAATCCAGCGTAAGAAGCCTATCTTATACAACAGTAGTCTTAAAAAAAACAGTAAAAACCTTGAAGGCCTTTTCGTGAGAAAAGACCATACGGGGTTAAGTTTGGCAGGGAATGGAATTGCTTCCCAGTTTGATGTCTCAACTTACGAGCCAGTTCGTGCGTGAAAAGTGATGGCTGCACAGCAGCCATAGAAAAAGAAAAGCGTTCGCCCTAAAGGATTCGATTCTTCACGCCTTTTCGCGCTCCGTGTCGCAATCGACAGTGAATGGCACACCGAGCTCATCTTCCAAACACGAGCTTTGCATGCGTTTAACCCCTGTGTTCACAATCCCCCCTTTTTTTCAGTTTATAGCCCAGGGGGCGACCATAAAAAAAAAAAAAGCTTTGATTCAACGCGCAATGGAGTCCTTGTGACGCAACTAAGTCCTCGTCCGCCATAAATCCGAATTTGACTACTAAAAAAGTCAGCGTTGCTAAACGTTGCGGCACTCGGGTGTTTTGCATAAAACAATTACATACCTTTCGAGCCGGAAAATCCGTCCAGATTTTCCTATAGAAAATTGCCTCAACGTCCAGCACGCACAGCAGGGAAACCGTTAGGATTAATATGTTCTTGCAAGGTTGAACTATATTCTTATCTTGTGAGGATCGAATTCCGAGTTTCTCGACCATTTTGGCCGAAGGAATCCCGTTTCATGTTATATTTTTCGACTGNATATTTTTCGACTGAAGCCTCTTGCGCGAAAATTTATTTGAAGGAGGCCGGCATCTCGAAAGTCTAACCTATAATTTTTAAACTGTATTTTTGGCTTATGGCCTTGAAGCCTTTAATTACGGACGCACGCGTTCTTGCTTATTATTGGCAGAAGCAATCTCATTTTCTAAAATTTATCACATTTTTCGGTTTCCATTTCATTGGACCATCCGCGGAGCCACTAGGAGCCTTCAGACCAACACATTGAAAACTTGTGGCGTTCTAATTTCTTGATGCACCATCCGGGTGGTACCATGATATTGCCATTGAGGCAGGAATTCCTTAGAACACGTTAATACCTGTGCGAAGGTCTCAGTTGGTTGAAAAACTACTTAAATATTTAAAAAAAAAATCACAAAACGAGTTATATAATATGCCGAGTAGCAATACTAGCAACAAAGGCTTTCTTGGAGAACAATAAACATTTCAAACAGCCCTGATTGACAGGATATTTTTGACTCTAATTGAATCTGTTTTTTTTTCACTTACTTAGTGATGAACCGAGTCAGTAAACTGTAATGGATACAAGAAATAGTCACTGTTTGAACTGACACCGAAACAAGAAAAATGCCTGTGGGATACCATGAAAGTATTTATAAGCGCTCTAAACTAACTCCAACTTAGACTGTCAAAAGTGGCTAAACCTGACTCAAGATATTGAAAAAATTTTCTATATACTTTACAGTATGAACAACGCAAATATGTTTGCTTTGAAAAGATTGTGAGCATAAATTGTTCATTCCAAAGTTTGAAGCTAATTTTCAGCCCAGCAAAAACTGAGCTGATCTGTCAGTTAATTCCTCAGTTTTAGAAAATTTCTATACAGTAGAACTTGGTTAGAATGAATCAACGTATAACGAAATAATTCTCAGAATGCTTTGTTCGTCCTTGTCGAGTAGTCAAAATTTTATTTTAATTTCGTTTCAACGAAGTCTCTCGCTTACATGCCGAAAAAATATTTTTCAAGGTCCCGAACTCCTTCTTGGGGCAAGACCCCACTGCATTTCAATTTTCAATATATACCGCAAAAAATAATGTCAAGTCTCAAATTCCAGCATCATGGCGAGGATTCGAAATATACGTGTGTTGTGTCCTTGCCGCCCTGCTCAAGTAAATGGAAGTTTATGAAAATAGGGCAACATTCTGGGCATTTACTGCCGGGCAGTATATATAAGGAGGGAAATGCTTTTAGGCAATTGGGGACAAGAAGCAACGGCAACGTCCATCACATCTGTGACCAATCGGGTGCAAGTGCAACTGAATGGAATGCGCCCTGAATCTTCAGAAGATGAAGACTTTTCAAGGGGGACGACGACGACAGATGTTTGCAGTCATCAGCGGAAGATGAGCAAAGCATAAATTATCCTGCCTCGCGGTGACTGAAATCCGAAACCACGGGTTTTATCACGGTGGTCTCCAACGGAAGCCCACAACAATAAAAAAAGATAAGTCTATTCAAACTGCGCAGGGTTCAACAGAAACTCAAGTGGAAGAAACACACTCGTTTCTTTGTGGCTATTTCAAAAGTGCACGAAGAACAACCCAGAAACGAAGTCGTTGTTTGGCACATCCATCCGATCAATTATTATTTGATTCCTCGTTTGAACTCCGGCATTGACTTGAAACGAAAAATACTTCTCTCAAGTGGAGCAGAAAGGTTTTTCTCATTTAGTTTGGAGGTCAGGAACTTGAAAGAAGATCATTTACGTAATACTGCTCGTGGTCAGAGGTAGTATTTCTTCACCCAAATTCATTTCTAAAAACATCCCTTGAAGCTTTCCTTTTTTTCCTTCAAAAACTCTTCAGTTCAGCGGAAATTCCATATTCAAGACAAGATATAAAAAAATATATATTTATTTGAGCTGATTGACTATCTTTTATGTAATGGGAGCAAACTGAAATCCTCGCTTTCCACACTGAATAACTAAAACAGTCTTGATTTTTCTTTAATGAAAAAAAAAAACTGTTGAACTGCGGGTTCAGCAGAAACTCAAATGGAAGAAACACACTTGTTTCTTTGTGGCTATTTTAATAATACGAAGAGCAAACCAGAAACGAAGTTGTTTTGGGGAACATATGATCAATTATTTGACTCATCGTTGGGTTTCAGGCTCTGTCTAAAACGAAGAATAATTTCCTCAATCAGAGCAGAAATGTTTCTCATACTTAGTTTGGAGGTCGGAAAATTAAAAGAACATAATTATATCAAAGTAAATGCGCAAAATTGATCAACCATCAGCAATTCATATATTTTTTGGCAGATAAATTCACTGCTTACAGTTCAACAGAAGCACGGCTTGTACCTTGTTTTTTTTTCGAAGACTTTTTAAATGAGTGAAGGTTTCAGCACCATACAAGATATCAAAAATATACTGCACTTCCATTCAGCTGAAATATTACTTCATATTACTGTATAAAGTTTTTTGTGATAAGTATTTGTGATCGCACCTTCTATAATTATAAAAAAATCGTTGATTCCAACGGAAAAAGGCTGTTGAACTGCGGGTTCAACGGGATCTAGAATCAAGAAAAATATACTTGCTTCTCAGTGATTACTTTAACACGAAGAACAAACCACAAACGGAGTCGTTTGGGAAACATAAAACTGATTGAACTACAGTATTTTATTCCTCGGTTGAATGAAGGCATTGATTAAAAACGAACGATAATTTCCTCAATCAGAGCAGAACGTTTTTTCACATGGTTTGGAGGTCAGAAGGTTAAGAACCTAATTATCTCACAGCCAATGTGCCGAATTGCTTAACCACCAATCCAGAATATTTTGGCAAATATAATCACTGCTGAGAATATTCCTTGAACCTTGCTTTTTTTCTCAGAAACTTTCAGGTTGAGCAAAATTTTCAACTTTAATGCCAGATATCAAAAATATATTTTAGCTAAACTGATCGTCTTTCATTTGCTGGGAGCCGATAATTAAAATCAATCACCAACAGCATTACACCTTAAACATTTTTGTGATGATCACTTTTGACCCCACCTTCTTTTATAGAAAAATGCGTTAAATTTACTGCAAATTATTTTGCGCAAATAAGCTGTCACACATGGAGAGAAAAAAACTATACGTGCATCAATCTAATACATTTCCTTGAAGCATTTCACCCAGGAAATTAGTGCAATAAAGTGAATTCATGGAGGTAAAGTTGTTCCAACTCAGTGAAATCATAAGAACCTTTACTGATGCCAGTCAATTTTCACGAGAACTTTTCTGGTCGATATACGGGTGATTTCATGCAATGATTGATTTTAAGGCCTAAAAACGGGAACAAAGCAGCAAATACATCGATAATATCCTGAAACTGTATCGGGATATATTCGGGAATTAGTTCCGCGGTTCCAGTGGAATGATTTCCTGCATTCGAAACTCGAAGGTTACAAACAGACCTGGATGGCAGGTAATTGTATGAACTTACAGACACGAGCATTGAGACGTCAATCCGCAATGAAATTACAATTGTGGCTCACAACACGAAATTCATACAAATCAACCACCAACATACGAAAAAAAAGTACGGGTCCACTAGAATTGACAGAGGGGTATAATTTGAACCATGGGACCAACACAGTCCAAATATAACTGCTGAATGAAATGATTATCACGTTTCTAGACCACCCAGAACTTGAACATAAATTTGCTGCATCGAAATAATTCGGCACAATCCCAACGAATCACAGAAAATTCGTGCATCACTGTCATCAGCCACAAATATTCGGAAATTACACGAGAAAATATAATTCATTAATTTTAGTGTTCGTTTTTGGAATATTATCAATTGCAAAGAAATGTCCACGAAATGAGAGAAATAAACCAGAACAATTTTAGAATTCACAATATTAATGACTCTTCAGTCTACAATATGAGTGAAAAGAAAATAATACCAAGATTTGTTTCCTCATTCTATGATCCAAAAAAACAATCGTTTTGTGATGATGCCATTCCTTGTAAATTACCCTCCTTTTATGGCCAAAAAATGCAAAATCACATCAAAAATATCGCGTGAAATATTCCCATTTTTGTTAGTTCGAGTTCCGATTGTGCAAAAAATCAAATTGTACATTCAAAGTATGTTTCACCTCACCTGGATTTGTTTCGTTGACACTGCAAAAATTATTCAACAACTCGATTTTGAAGGAAGAAAAAACTTTCTTTTGATACAAAACTTTTCGATTATTTTTTTTCACGAACTTCCCCGAAATATTCACTTCTCTCCCGAGCCTTGCAGCGCGTGAATCACCCTGTTTTTTTTCTCTTCTAATTCATCCAAATTGAAACTAAAGAAGAAGAAAAATCGACTTAGCTCGAATAAGGCCCGGGGTTTTTTTTTTCGTTTGTCTCGAATGACCGGCCGCCGCGGCGGCGGCTGAGAGCGTTGTCCGGCCGCCGCGGCGGCTCACGTGAACTTTGAACGTGACTCGCGTATCCACAAAATGATGGGCGAAAGACCCAAGAGGGAAGAGAAAAAAGACCAGAATCGTCTGGTTTCCCGCGCCTCGTTGAAGGCACCCCAAAAAAAAAAAAAAGAAAACGCTGGGTTTCTGCTAAAATGCCTCTGATGAAATTTATTCATGGTCGACGCTCAAAAACGATTTAAACCAAAAAATTCATTACAATTTCTGGTACCAAAATTTCAGAAGAATACAGGAAAAAATTCAATCGACGTCAATTACGCATGCTACACAAAAAAAAGGGTTGTCCCAGTTGGACGCGACCTCTAATATTTTCTGTGTAGGCGGGATCGTAAAAAAAAAATCAAGACATAGCCCATGATGCTCTAAGATTCTGGGATTGTTTCAGACTTCTAACAGTTTTTCAATTTATTCCATGATGATTGAGTGAGAGTTTTCTATCTGTCACAGGGTGCTAAACATTTGTCAAGCTAGAAAAAAAATTGTATTTTTGTTTTAGACATCATCAAAAGTAGAAAATATGAGGGATGAAATACCAAAAATATCAATTTTTTTCTGGCCTTATAAAATTTTCAACACCTTGTGACATGAGTGAATACTTTGAAATGTTCTTCTCCTAATGCACGAAATTTTCAAGAAATTGAAAAACCCTATTTAAAAATATAAAAGTCGCAAAAACTTCGGAAAATCATGGGGTATGTCTTTTTTTTATATTCACACCTACCTCAAAAATACAGTATAAGTTGTCGCGCCCAACTGGGACAACCCTCGTATAAACGAAACCCCCAGGCAAGGGCACCGTTAGCCTGGGGAATGTTACTACTTACCTTACCAAATTCCCTTCACTGTGAATACCAAACCACTTCCCCCGTATGGATCCCCCAGCCTCAGAATTTTAGCGGGTTTGATACGGAAACTTTGTGTCC
>CAJPEX010002077.1:0-44541 GCA_905338405.1 Notodromas monacha
CTGATTTCTTCCTGACCCAGTCCAAGCACCTGGCTAAAAAAAAACCCTCATTCCTCTTTGAGAGGAGAAGTCAGAACCTAGTGTTAAAGGGCCTTTTAACCTAAATTAAATCAATCATTATTCTGAGCTAACCAAAACATTGAATTGATTAACAGCCAATTGATGAACTGGGCAATGAGAATGACAAACTCCTCTGAAAAGAGTTTGAGTTCTTGTTCAAAACTTGCATTTCTGATGGCTGCACAATTTAATTCCGTTGTCTGTGATAAAATGGACCCATGACAACATGTATCATCCCTCTCTTCTATTTTTACTATATACAAGTACAGCAACTCCCCATCTCTCTCTCTCTCTCTATGACAAAATTCATGGGACCAGAATAAAGTTTATACTGGAGAGAATTTAGTTGTAAAAATCCCTAGAGCATGGGCAGATAAGAGAACAAAAATGGAACCAAATAAAAATTATTTATGTACACAGAACAAATCTGCTGCAGATGACATCTGCTGTGGATTGGATCAATGTTCCCCAACCTTCATCAGGCGGTGGACTGACAAACTTTCATAAATATTTTTGGCGGAGCAGCAAAGTTTCATAAAATGTTATAACAGACCCAAAAAAGTTTGTTCAAAGGCTTTATGGCAGGCATTTAAAAAGTCGATGCTTTTATTGTAAAAATTAAGAACCAATGAAGCCGCTATACTGGAACGTATCCAAAACATTAGAAAGGTGGGCTTGAAGAAAGGTTTCTCAGAATAAAAAATATATAATCAGTTATTTCCGCACATGAAAATTTGGTTAAAGTGTTGGGAGAAAAGCCAACTTTTATTTTTTCATCAGGTAATGTCAAATGCCATTTTCCCTTCAAAATTTTGGATAAAGATAACACAGTTCATTGCTGCTTTTGATAAATAACTCATTATGATGTAGAACATTTTTCAGTGGATCTGCTTGTTACTGGTAGTCTCTTGCCAGAGGACTAGGGTCAAATTTCAAAGAGGCTAAATTGCAAGAAACTATGTTAAATTAAGAAAAAGTAGCAAAAAACCCTGAAAAGGTGGCAGAAGGAAGTTGAATTGCAAGGCAAAGGTCAAATAGTGAGTCAACCTCCCAGCAAATTTTACCATTGAATTGTGGGACAGCCAAATTGTAAGGTACCACCTGCATAAAAATTATACATAAGAGGGCTTATTACACGGTTTTGAGTGGATCTGCTTGTTGCTGCTGTTCTGAGGGAGCTTCAAAATTTAAAAACTGATCATGTATCAAGGCCTGTTTCAACCCATGGATGGATCAAAATGGCTGAGAACTGTGCAAAAATTGGTGGTGATTGACTACATTGAGAAGGTATCTGCCTTGCCTCTTATAAAACTACTGAACAAAAGAAAAAATCCTTTTAAAAATGTCTGGTGTCCAGATCATTTCAAGGCCATGCAGAACCATGTAACCTCTTGCATACAAGTGCCCTCTCACAAAAAAAATGCAAGGGAAAAGAAAAGAAAATTGTTTTGTTAGAGAATTGGATTGCATAAAAAAACCTATAACCTAGGGAACAAACCATAAAGGAACCAAAAATAACCCATTGTACAAAAAATCCTTGTATAGACAAGATTGTTGTACACAGAGTCCACCTCATGCTTAAATGGACATTTCCTGGCGTTTACGTGTGGTGCGCAACTTGAAACTAAGAGCAAGTAACAAGATTCATCTTACGCATATAAAATATTTATGCAGTCAAACCTCTTCAAGTTGAACATCCAAGGACAGAAAAATCCAGTTAAGAAGGATTCCAGCTACAAAATCAAAAGCATTGGTAATGGGAGAAAGAAAGAAGAATTACAGACGATTGTAAGTGGTGATGATGTGGGCCTTAAATTGCTTCTCCAATATGAGCTGACAGGAGTCTGATCTTTGATGAGGCAACGGTTCATTTTTGTAATATTGTCCTCTCAAAGCACATCAGTAAGTTACATTTTTATTCCTTTCCTCATCCCTGCTGTCGATAAAATGATAGCTGAAAGGCACCCAAATTCCCTTTGATAAGCTCGAAAAGTTCATTTGCAGAACATTTGAGGCATGCTGGAGGTTTGACGGGCATAAGCCTTTTAGTTACAAATAAGTTTTTAATGCATTTTCTGGGGAACTCATCCGAGAGGGACTTGAAAGAAACAAATCGATACATGGGTTCGCATTCTCGAGTTTTCAACTGTACAAATATTTCAGAAAAATTGTCGCAAGAAGCAGGCAAAGCTGCTATATTAAAGTTTGAAAAATTTACCACCCATCATCAAACTAATGCCGCGATTCCCCACAGTTCGCACTGGATAAGAGTTTTAATTTCAGATTTTCAATTAACTTTAAAGGCTCATTTTTTTTCATTTACCGGATAAAATCAATCTTCAATGAGCAGACTGCTTTTGTTCGAGATTTTTGGGAGACAATAGCTGAAAATTTTCTGACTATGGATTAACGATACTTATTGTAACTTCGTTGTTATATTGCTGTTGCTCTACTGAGCGGGGTATAATTTGCAAACCTAATCCTCACCATGATCAGGGGTAAAGAAGAAATGGAATTCTCACTCTGGGTTGGGGCACCGGAACTGGCCTAGGCTGGGGTACCGGATACGGAACTGGGACTCGCACATAAGTTGTCGTTGAGTAACTGCCGCCACCATAGCCACCTCCTCCTCCTCCTCCTCCTCCTCCTCCTGAATATCCGGATCCCCCAGAATATCCGGATCCCCCAGAGTATCCTGATCCTCCTGAAGATCCCGAGCTTATCGGACGAGGAGACGAGGGTCTAAGAGGTATCATGACTCCCCGACGAACATAAAATCCAGGTCCTTTCGGTTTGTCTCGCTGAGGTTGATACCGTTAGGTGAACTATCGGGTCACGTACGGACGATCAAGCCTTCTGCTGCCAGATGTCCTTCCTATAATTCAATAAATAGAACATCAGTGAAGGAATGTAGCACCAGTGCAAGGTAACAATTAGACTCTGAGTTCGTCTTCGAAAGGAACCAAAGTATTGTCGACGAAAGTATCCCACAGTTTCACCATGTGGGAAAAGGGACAGAGAGTTTTTACGTTCGTATCCCAGTAAGGTTCTAGTTTCCGGTGTCATTTTTCATACACTGCTGACAAGACAATCAAAAAAGTGTTATAACTTTTCATCAAGTTGAAAAGAAAAATAACATTTTCCACTTTCAAGTTTTGCACTAAAATTTCGCTCCCTTCAATACATCTGTGCAAGAAGCAACTTTCTTGATTGTCAGAGTGTCATCACAATGAATGCACAAACAGAATTCTGTAAAGTGTGAGGGAAACAAGCGGATTTTGCATTTGGCTTCAAAGCATGACCAGTGTGGGGGATATTGCAATACATGATTCTTACATCAGTGGCAGACACCTTACTCACAGCTGGAATTTCAGGGGGGGGGGGGTGCAGATGATGCGGAGTGTGACAATATAAGCAGTTAACGGAATCCAAACAAACCTCCTCCACCTAAGCCTCCAAAGGGCCCAAGGTTGAGAAGTGGGTTCAGCAGTCCTAGACCTCCTAACCCTCCTAGGCCACCCAACCCTCCCAATCCAGGAAGGCCTAGCAATCCAGGAAATCCTCCAAGGCCTCCTAGGCCCAAACCTGGAAACCCTCCAAGACCTGGAAATCCCCCAAGACCTGGAAATCCTCAGACCCAGTCCAAGCACCTGGCTAAAAAAAAACCCTCATTCCTCTTTGAGAGGAGAAGTCAGAACCTAGTGTTAAAGGGCCTTTTAACCTAAATTAAATCAATCATTATTCTGAGCTAACCAAAACATGGAATTAATTAACAGCCAATTGATGAACTGGGCAATGAGAATGACAAACTCCTCTGAAATGAGTTTGAGTTCTTGTTCAAAACTTGCATTTCTGATGGCTGCACAATTGAATTCCTTTGTCTGTGATAAAATGGACCCATGACAACATGTATCATCCCTCTCTTCTCTTTTTACTACAGTATATACATGTACAGCAACTCCCCATCTCTCTCTCTCTCTCTCTCTCTCTCTATGACAAAATTCATGGGACCAGAATAAAGTTTATACTGGAGAGAATTTAGTTGTAAAAATCCCTAGAGCATGGGCAGAGAGAACAAAAATGGAACCAAATAAAAATTATTTATGTATACAGAACAAATCTGCTGCAGATGACATCTGCTGTGGATTGGATCAATGTTCCCCAACCTTCATCAGACCGTGTCTGATGAATATTTATAAAAGTTTGACAGACCGTGTCAAACTGTTTGACAGACCGTGTCAAACTGTTTGACAGACCGTGTCAAACTTTCATAAATAATTTTGGCGGACCAGCAAAGCTCCATAAAATGTTAACAGACCAAAAAAGTTTGTTCAAAGACTTTATGGCAGGCATTAAAAAAGTTGCTGCTTTTATTGTAGAAATTAAGAACCAATGAAGCCGCTATACTGGAACGTCTCCAAACATTAGAAAGGTGGGCTTGAAGAAAGGTTTCTCAGGATAAAAAATATATAATCAATTATTTCATCACATGAAAATTTGGTTAAAGTTTTGGGAGAAAAGCCAACTTTTATTTTTTCATCACGTAATGTCAAATGCCATTTCCCCTTCAACATTTTGGATAAAGATAACACAGTTCATTGCTGCTTTTGATAAATAACTCATTATGATGTAGAAATTTTTTCAGTGGATCTGCTTGTTACTGGTAGTCTCTTGCCAGAGGACTAGGGTAAAATTTAAAAGAGGTTGAATTTCAGGAAACTGTATTAAATAAAGAAAAATCAACAAAATACACTGGAAAAGCGGCTGAAGGAAGTTGAATCGCAAGGCAAAGGTCAAATAGTGAGTCAACCTCCCAGCAAATTTTACCATAGAATTGTGGGACAGCCAAATTGAAAGGTACCACTTGTATAACTATGATGCATGTCAGGGCTTACACAATTTTGAGTGGGTCTGCTTGTTGCTGCTGTTCTGAGGGAGCTTCCCAATTTAAAAACTGAACATATATCAAGGCCTGTTTCAACCCATGGATCAAAATGGCTGAGAACTGTGCAAAAATTGGTGGTGATTGACTACATTGAGAATGTATCTGCCTTGCCTCTTATATAAAACTACTGAAAAAAAGAAAAATCCTTTTAAAAATATCTGGTGTTCAGATCATTTCAAGTCCATGCAGAACCATGTAACCTCTTGCATACAAGTGCCCTCTCACCACAGAAAATGCAAGGAAAAATAAAAGCAAATTGTTGCAGAGAGAATTGCATTGTATATATAAACACATATAACATGAGGAACAGCCCATAATAAGGGAACCAAAAATAACCCATTGTACAAAAAATCCTTGTATAGACAAGATTGTTCTACACAGAGTCCACCTCATGCTTAAATGGACATTTCCTGGCGTTTACGAGGTGCGCAACTTGAAACTAAGAGCAAGTAACAAGATTCATCTTACGCATATAAAATATTTATGCAGTCAAACCTCTTCAAGTTGAACATCCAAGGACAGAAAAATCCAGTTAAGAAGGATTCCAGCTCGAAAAACAAGCATTGGTATTGGGAGAAAGAAAGAATAATTACTGACGATTGTAATTGGTGATGATGTGGGCATTAAATTGCTTCTCCAATGAGCTGACAGGAGTCTGATCTTTGATGAGGCAACGGTTCATATTTGTAATATTGTCCTCTCAAAGCACATCAAGTTACATTTTTTTTATTCCTTTCCTCATCCCTGCTGTCGATAAAATAATAGCTGAAAGGCACCCAAATTTCCTTTGATAAGCTTGAAAAAAAAAAGTTCATTTGCAGAACATTTGAGGCATGCTGGAGGTTTGACGGGCATAAGCCTTCTAGTTATAAATAGGTTTTTAATGCATTTTTCCGGGGGAACTCATCCGAGAGGGACTTGAAAAAAAAATCGATACATGGGTTCGCATTCTCGAGTTTTCAACTGTACAAATATTCCACAAAAATTGTCGCAAGAAGCAGGCAAAGCTGCTACATTAAAGTTTGAAAAATTTACCACCCATCATCAAACTAATGCCGCGATTCCCCACAGTTCGCGCTGGATAAGAGTTTTAATTTCACATTTTAAATTAACTTTAAAGGCTCATTTTTTAATTTACCGGATTGAATCAATCTTCAATGAGCAGACTGCTTTTGTTCGAGATTTTTGGGAGACAATAGCTGAAAATTTTCTGACTATGGATTAACGATACTTATTGTAACTTCGTTGTTATATTGCTGTTGCTCTACTCAGCGGGGTATAATTTGCAAACCTAATCCTATCCATGATCAGGGGTAAAGAAGAAATGAAATTCTCACTCTGGGTTGGGGCACCGGAACTGGCCTAGGCTGGGGTACCGGATACGGAACTGGGACTCGCACATAAGTTGTCGTTGAGTAACTGCCGCCACCATAGCCACCTCCTCCTCCTCCTCCTCCTCCTCCTCCTGAATATCCGGATCCCCCCGAATATCCGGATCCGCCCCCCGAATATCCAGATCCCCCAGAGTATCCTGATCCTCCTGAAGATCCTGAAGAATAGCCTGCTCCTCTGCTCCCAGATTCTCCATAGTACTGAGGGGCTGCTTGTATTTTAGGTCCAGGAAAGCCAAACAGAGCGACTCCAACTATGGCAATCCACTTGATAGCCCAGTGCATGCCTGGATCAAGCCTTCTGCTGCCAGATGTCCTTCCTACATGTCAATAGAACATCAGTGAAGGAATATAGCACCAGTGCAAGGTAACTACCGTATTATACTCACTCAAGCAGAAGCTTTCCTTGGTTTCATAACAGCTGCTTTCATAGGGTGTCAAAGTGGTACACCCTTTTCCCTGTCTCTCAAAAATGCAAGCATAGGGTCATTCCAAGATCAAAGGCCACAGTAAAGTCATACACTGCCCACAAGACAATCAAAAAAGTGTTATAACTTTTCATCAAGTTGAAAAGAAAAATAACATTTTCCACTTTCAAGTTTTGCACTAAAATTTTGCTCCCTTCAATGTATCTGTGCAAGAAGCAACTTTCTTGATTGTCAGAGTGTCATCACAATGAATGCACAAACAGAATTCTCTAAAGTGTGAGGGAAACAAGCGGATTTTGCATTTGGCTTCAAAGCATGACCAGTGTGGGAAATTTGCAATACATGATTCTTACATCAGAGGCAGACACCTTACTCACAGCTGGAATTTCAGGGGGGGGGGTGCAATTGATGCGGAGTGTGACAATATAAGCAGTTAACGGAATCCAAACAAACCTCCTCCACCTAAGCCTCCAAAGGGCCCCAGGTTAAGAAGTGGGTTCAGCAGTCCCAGACCTCCTAAAGGAGGATCCGGTGGGTTGGGAGGGTTAGGTCCTTCCGGATCGTTAGGTCCTTTAGGAGGTTCCGGAGGATCCGGGTTTGGACCTTTGGGAGGTTCTGGACCTTTAGGGGGTTCTGGACCTTTAGGAGCAAGACCTGGAAATCCACCAAGACCTCCTAGTCCACCAAGTCCCCCAGCTAGTCCACCTAGTCCACCAAGGCCACCAAGTCCCCCAAGTCCACCAAGGCCACCAAGTCCACCAAGTCCACCAAGGCCCCCAAGTCCAATGTTGATGCTTGGAACCTGTAAGCCAGTTTGCCCACCTGTGGCTCCACCATAACCTGATGAACCCCCACCACCACCACCACCACCATAGCCTGACAGTCCTCCACCATATCCTGAAAGTCCTCCACCATAGCCTGAGAGTCCACTACTGCCATAACCAGACAGGCCACTCATGCCTCCATATCCACCTGCACCTCCATAGCTTCTCTTAGTCAGATCATGAGCATCCTGTTCCCTGAAACAAGTGCTTGGCATCAGTATATACCATATTTTATAAAGTACCATGCACCCACTAGTATGATGTGCAAGGAGTGCAACAGAGGGTTCTTTTTTGTTTAATTTCCCATAATGTCATCCCAGCATAAGATGCGCACTTCAGTTTTACATGGTTAACCCTTGTGTGGTAAGGTCCAGATATTTTTGAAAAACTTTATCCCCATGAGGGCCAACAATTAAAAAAACAGGATTTTTGACCCAAGGCCTAAGTTAGGAAAATGTAGAATATTTTTCATAATCCTGCAGAAAATTTTGGTTTAAAAAAATCCTTCGTCGAGTTTTTTCCTGCATTCCCAAGAGAGGATTAACAGGGGAATTTTTTGAACCAAGGGGATTTTCTGCACCTGGATTTTCCCAACATTGGTCTTTGCAAGCTGGGGGCATTTCAGTGACCTTTGGTCACACTAAAATGCCCCTTCCCCAAAAAATCCAAACTTTGCCACATTATGCCCAGGATTCGTCTGCTGTCCAAGGGTAAAAAATTGATTATTTTTGAAAATTACAATGGTGAACAAAATGATCTAAAAAATTATAATTTTAAAGTATTTAAACTGGATTTGAGCCATACCGAAATTACTGTTAATTATATATGCACCAGCACAAAGTAATCATTCATGGCTCACACTACTGATTTCATAATTTGTTGCTGTAACAAGTTCATACCTGCACACCAAGCAAATCGCACTTTTTTCTGGATTTTGCAGAGAAAGGTGTGTGTGGTACTAAAGTAAATCTGGTAGCTAACCATTGTATGGCAGAAAAGTCATATCCACCCTCCTGGAAAGCCAATACATGTCCCCATACACAAGCACATTATTTTGATTTGATGAAATACAGTATCACAAAAATGCCCGATTGTTGCCAAGTCCTAAGTTGGAAGAAATCTGGCAAGAGTAAATCCTTTTGTTTTCAGAAATATTCCATGTTAATCCTATGCTAGAAATGCAAGTAAAAACCACCAGCACCCAGAAAGTAGTTTTTACTTTTCCAGCCAAAATTTTCTTTTCGGAGACAAACATTTTTGGGCTTTTCTTCACTCGACTTGAAAATTAATCTTTTTCGAAAATTATGGGTACAAAAATCTGCCAAAATATTCCAAATTTGCTGTAGAAGGATTAAATGTATTCTAAATTTAGGATGAGAGCATTAACAAATTTAGTACAATACCTTGGCCAAGCACATCCAGTGCAACAGAAGTACTTGGAAAAATCCAAAGAATTCACTTGGATAACTGAATTAATGGTTTGTACTACCATTCCAAGAGGGAAACTCATTAGCAGGACCAAAACCAGGAGCAAAATAGAGATAGGCCTAAAAACTAGCCAGACCTCAAAAGAGGAAGTGGTGAAAAATTGAGTCGTAACCTCTTGTAGTACGGACAAATCGATTGACTTGGTGAGGTTTAGACTTATTCAACTGAATATTAACGTGATATTAAATCGTCACGACAAGACCATCTACATGTCACTCTGGTGTTTCACACCTTAACCCCAACATTTTATGATTTGACTTGAGGACACTTTAAAATTCAAATTCAGGCCCTGACATTCAGACAATATCTCGATGTACAAATACTTTTTCAGCATTTCTAGAAAATTAGAAAATTTGAATTTTTCAAAATTTTAATATCTCTTGAACAAATGGAGTCATTTCTATTCACAGAAGTTAAAACTGAATATCATTCTACATTTACTTGAATTTACAGTCAAAATAAGGTTAATTTTTTGCTTATTATTCAGCACTCTCTCACCTACGCACAGGACAGCAAGATTTTTGTTGTTGCATTTTTCAGTCCTTTCATACCAGAGGATCATATTCTGCGTGGGCTCCTGTATTATGAATATAGCTATATTCTGTATGTTTAAGTTGAGAAGCACATTTTATTTAATTTTTGGGTTTTTCTTTTACTAATTTTCCATGAACTGAATAACCAATTAAATGAGTTCCCATTGAAGTCTACGGGAAAATAATAAAATCCTGTGGTTTCATCGAAAGAAACATTTTCTGAACTGATTGAAATCAAATCTAAATTTTTTCCAATTTTTGCTATTGTATGCTCAGGCCATTTTTAAAAAGCGTGGGAGGACTCCGTTTGAACAATATCTTTACTCTTATTTCGCTTCTGAAAGCCGAGGACAGGAAATTGGAATAAAAAATTGTTTGAGCC
This sequence comes from Notodromas monacha, assembly GCA_905338405.1. Lineage (NCBI taxonomy): Eukaryota > Metazoa > Arthropoda > Ostracoda > Podocopida > Cyprididae > Notodromas > Notodromas monacha. Next base: position 10,052 of record CAJPEX010002077.1, read on the forward strand.
AGGACGAAAACAAATATACCCACGTAAGTTTTCGAATTTCTTCTATTGTGTTTGAATATTCATCTTCATTTAGTTTAAGGCAGTAAAAATGTCGAGCATTGGAGAACATCATGCCTGTTTAGCTAACTGAACCACTCCAAATCTGAATAAGTTGACTTATAATTGCACTATAATTTAGCAGTGCTGTTCTGGTAGATGTACAGTGAGACCACAAAGTGTGGAAACCCCAACATTTTATGATTTGACTTGAGGACACTTTAAAATTCAAATTCAGGCCCTGACATCCAGACAATATCTTGATGTACAAATACTTTTTCAGCATTTCTAGAAAATTAGAAAATTTGAATTTTTCAAAATTTTAATATCTCTTGAACAAATGGAGTTATTTCTATTCACAGAAGTTAAAACTGAATATCATTTTACATTTACTTGAATTTACAGTGGTTAATTTTTTGCTCATTCTCCAGCCCTCTCTCACCAATGCACAGGACAGCAAGAATTTTTTTTTTTCAGTCCTTTCATACCAGAGGATCATATTCTGCGTGGGCTTCTGTATTATGAATAGTTATATTCTGTATGCTTAAGTTGAGAAATACATTTTATTTGATTTTAGGGGGGTTTTTTTACTAATTTTCCTTGAACTGAATAACCAATTAAATGAGTTCCCATTGAGGTCTATGGGAAAATAAGGTCCAACATGCAGACATTCCAGCATATAGGGGCACTGTTCAAGCACCAATTGCATCCACATCTTGGGGTCTCACTGTATTGTACACCTTCCATCCCAGGACATATTTCAATTCTCTTTTTGTACCATTATCAATAAGCCTTAATTTGACCCAAGGTTGCCAAAGATAAAACATGAGTCAAAAAGCCAGTTTAATGAATTTAAAAAGGTTGCATTGTACTCTTAATGCTTAATAAATCTTAATGTACTCCCAGAACCCTAATTTTTTTTTTCAAGAAGTGAAAGGTATACCTTGAAAATCCTGTGGTTTCATCAAAAGAAACATTTTCTGAACTGATTGAAATCAAATCTACATTTTTTCCAATTTTTGCTATTGTATGCTCAGGCCATTTTTAAAAAGCGTGGGAGGACTCCGTTTGAACAATATCTTTACTCTTATTTCGCTTCTGAAAGCCGACGACAGGAAATTGGAATAAAAAATTGTTTGAGCCAGGACGAAAACAAATATACCCACGTAAGTTTTCGAATTTCTTCTATTGTGTTTGAATATTCATCTTCATTTAGTTTAAGGCAGTAAAAATGTCGCAAAACATTGCCCTCGAGAAGCGACGCTTTTTTTTAGTAAAACGTAAGAAAAGTGCTATATTTTCAGCCCATTTTTCAATAATACAAATATTTATAATAAAACTAAAGTATTATACAATACAACTGCGTTACAATACTGTACAAATATTCAATATAAATAAATTTTTTCTTCGTATTTCTGCCACACTTCATTTTGACGTTGCCGGCAATAAAATTCACCGAAACATTTAAAATCATATTTTGCTCTTATAAACAGCAGTAGTAAGTCTCATAACAAGTTTTGGCTACACTCACCCATTATTATTGTGGGCATCGGATCCCATGGATGATTCGAGGTCCTCATGAATGCCACGACTTCCTTCGTCAACCACAGGTGCACCACTGCAGACGTGTGCAACGATTGCTACGACCAGCAGCAGACACCACTTCATTTTCTTTCACTGTATGCATACATTCAAACGCAATTTATGCAATTAAGTGTTCCCCATATTAAACACTCCATTCTTCCTCTATTAAAAAATAAATCATTTCCCCGAAGGAATGAGGGCCACTCACATCGCGACTGCTTCGCCTCCTTTTTTCCAATATAAGGCGAACCTGTGATGCTGATCAACCACTTATGTATCCCGACACCGATGACGAAAAAAAAAATAAATTGAGAACCCCTCGACGACGATGATGGGGAAACTACTTGAGCAAAAAACCCTGGACGCTTTTGCGCACTACCATATCTCTTGGACACGATGACCGAAACCGCACTGAACGAAAAACGACAGCAATTTAATTTGAGCACACTGCTGCTGATACCGAAAGAACACCCCTGCGCAGAAAAGGCACAGAATATCCCTGCAGCACATTGGGATCGATACAACTTGACCGAAATCTTGAATCCAACTTCCACACACCTGGAAACGGTGTTGAAATAACTGAGAGAGAAAAAAATATGATACTGGGTGTCCGAAAAGCTACTGTGCACTGCTGGGAAAATAGAGATTCAGAAAAGAGATTTCCCTTTTTATTATCAAAAAAATATATATATATATATACATTGGATTTTTCCCATAAAGAAACCAAAGCTGCTAAAGTTGAGAATAAAGTGAAAAAATATGTCATAGCAATTCTATTCTAGAAACATTCTCCATTATTTGGCAATGGGGACTCATCACGTAGTGTTATAAAATAAATGTTCTGCGCGTACCAGCGACATCTACCAACTGTGAAAGGCGAGAAAGGGGGAAATGTCATTCTTTCAAGTGCAATAATTCTCTGCGTCTTCCTCTCACAGCACAGAATATTTTCGGACACTCCAACAAATCTCGAAGTCACCCGAATTGAGTGGAAAGAAATTTAGCTGGATTCATTTCAAATGCCCTGACTCCTCGAAAAGAAACCGACACAAAGATAAATAAAGTCATTTAATTTAAAACAAAATTCGATAATTCTGCCGGAAACATGATTTAGAGAAAATAATGACGTGAAGAGGCATAATGAAGAGAACGAAAAGCGGAAAATGGATGGAATAAGGTGTTAAAGAGGCGTGGTTGGCTATAAAGAGAGGAAGGAAGCAAATGGCGTCCCGTCTCGTAATGGAAGATGGCGGCTCACTTGGCAGGAAATGGTCTCCCTTCAAGCATTTTTGTTTTTGCAATGCGATGGCAATCCTTTCTGAAAAAAAGTCAATGATCGAATAACTTTTCAATGTTTCGAATGCGTATATATTTTTTTTTATGAACTTGAGGTTTGTTATTCAAGCTTTATTTTTTTAGTCATATTCACCGTTATACCCTTTTAAGTGCATGAAGAAGAAGTAGATTCTGATGCTTTTCTGGTTGGATCTCAATGCCACAGCTGAATGCGAGGAAGTTGAATTGAAATTCCAAAAAGCATGAGTTATATTTTGATAATACCTAGAACTGATATTCCAGATTTCGTCTCCAATAAGGAGCACTGAATATCCATCATGATCATCAGAAGTCTAACAAGATTGTTGAAGACTGCTGCAGCACCTCTTGTTAGTTACAGTCTTACAGAATACTGTATCACTAAAATATCCCTGCTTTTCTGAAACTGGTAGTGGACTGTAAGAACCTCCAACCAGACAACTTCTTAGCCCACCTTTCAAAAAAAAAACTTACTTCCCCAGCACCAAGTTTTCGCATTTGAAATACTGTACTTTGTATACCTGCGAAATTAATAAAAAAGTCAAGGCTCTCTTCCCACAAAATCTATGAAAACCCAAAAAAAATTCGAAACATTTTTCATTCAATATGAATACAAAAGGTGAAATTTGAAGCATCAATTCTTCCCGTTGATTGTATGGTAGAATTTTTAACCTCTACTGAGAAATTTCCTTCAACATTTTTTTGACCTCGATAAATTGTGTCAGTGCAGAAATCTTGGAATAACAAAGTTCCAGACCCATCCCAGGCTGATTGCATTGGTTTTTTTTTCTAGTCCTAAAAAACTTGCTGTGAAATCCCCAATTTTCAAACTCCTTCATTTGTGTTTCGAGAGACAATGAGTTGCTTAGTTTAATTTAGAAGGAATCTTCTTTTGTGTAAACGAGGTTTGTCCCACTTGCGCGCGACCTCGGTTACATATAGAGTCTGTACAGTTTTCAAATGAAAAAGCTATATCACATAACTCATCGTGTTGTAAAGTTCTAACATTAATTCCGGTACTCCAGGAAATTTTTCGCATGACTGAAAATTGAAATTAATTTGTTGTTTTAACCATGATCTAAAATGTACAAAACTTATTGAAACAATAATTTCGTAGCCGGCCTGAAATCTTAATTTTAGCAGCGCCTGTGACATGGCGGTGAAGAACTTTGGGCGAAACTGGAAAGTTTTCACTTTTCATCTTACAGTAAATTGAAGAAAAATGTAAAAATATCCCAGAACCGTTAAACAGCATATGAGCTATAATACGAGTATTTAAATGTGTTTTTTTTTTTTACAGTCACACCTAAATATAACTTTAATATAGGAATGATCGAGATTGCGCACATGCAGCACGTGATGGCTCGACTGCTGCCCTCGCATATATACCCGTGTNCAAAGAGAGGAAGGAAGCAAATGGCGTCCCGTCTCGTAATGGAAGATGGCGGCTCACTTGGCAGGAAATGGTCTCCCTTCAAGCATTTTTGTTTTTGCAATGCGATGGCAATCCTTTCTGAAAAAAATTCAATGATCGAATAACTTTTCAATGTTTCGAATGCGTATATATATTTTTTTATGAACTTGAGGTTTGTTATTCAAGCTTTATTTTTTAGTCATATTTACCGTTATATACCCATTTAACTGCATGAAGAAGATGTTGATTCTGATGCTTTTCTGGTTGGATCTCAATACCACAGCTGAATGCGAGGAAGTTGAATGGAAATTCCAAAAAGCATGAGTTATATTTTGATAATACCTAGAACTGATATTCCAGATTTCGTCTCCAATAAGGAGCACTGAATATCCATCATGATCATCAGAAGTCTAACAAAACTGTTGAAGACTGCAGCACTTCTTGTTAGCTACATTCTTACAGAATACTGTATCACTAAAATATCCCTGCTTTTCTGAAACTGGTAGTGGACTGTAAGAACCTCCAACCAGACAACTTCTTAGCCCACCTTTCAAAAAAAAAAACTTACTTCCCCAGCACCAAGTTTTCGCATTTGAAATACTTTGTATACCTGCGAAATTAATAAAAAAGTCAAGGCTCTCTTCCCACAAAATCTATGAAAACCCAAAAGAAACGTGGAAACATTTTTCTTTCAATATGAATACAAAAGGTGAACTTTGATGCATGAATTCTTCCCATTGATTGTAAGGTAGAATTTTTAACCATGAGAAATTTCCTTCAACATCTTTTCGACCTCGATAAATTGAGTTATACTGCTGAAAATCTTGGAATAACAAAGTTTCGGGCCCTTACCAGGCTGATCGCATTTCTTTTTTTTCTAGTCATAAAATCCTTGTTGTGAAATCCCCAATTTTCAAACTCATTATTTGTGTTTCGCGAGACGATGAGTTCATTTATTTATTTCAGAGGGAATCTTCTTTTGTGTGTACGAGGTTTGTCCCACTTGCGCGCGACCTTCGTTACATGTGGAGTTTCAAATGAAAAAAGCTATATCACCTAGTTCATCGTGTTGTAAGGTTCTAAGATTAATTCCGGTACTTCGGGAAATTTTTCGCATGACTGAAAATTGAAATTAATTTGTTGTTTTAACCATGAACTAAAATGGTTAAAACTTATTGAAACAATAATTTCGTAGCTGGCCTGAAATCTTAATTTTAGCAGCGCCTGTGACATGGCGGTGAAGAACTTTGGGCGTAACTGGAAAGTTTTCACTTTTCATCTTACAGTAAATTGAAGAAAAAATGTAAAAATATCCCAGAACCGTTAAACATCATATGAGCTATAATACGAGTATTTAAATGTGTTTTTCTTTTTACAGTCACACCTAAATATACTTTAACCTATAGGAATGATCGAGATTGCGCACATGCAGCACGTGTAATGGCTCGACTGCCCTCGCATATATACCCGTGTATATAATCAGTGAATTCAATGGATAGCCCACCTGCTGTGGAATCAAGCGGACGTGTCTGATGGCTGCTGGTGGCCGGAAGGAAGCTCGCACTTCCTCTTTAGCGGCGTCCCGTCGCCGGCAGACGGGTGATGATGGTGTCCAGGCGGGTGACGATTCCATTCAGCAGAGCGATGATTCGGCGCAGGAGCTGATTCGTGACAGGATTGGCAGGAGGTCGGGGCGTGGCCGGGGTCAGTCCGTCCTGGCCCAGCAGGGCCAGCAGAGTGATGAGGTCTAGTCCACCGGCGCCGCCGCCGCCGACGCCGCCAAAGGGGCCGAGGCCACCTAGGCCACCTAGGCCACCCAGGCCACCCAGGCCACCGAGGAGGCCCAGACCGGCGCCACCGATCCCGGGGAAAATGTGGGTTCTCTTCACTATGGAGTGCTCGCCGTCCTCGGACTTATTGCTGCTGCTCGTCGTCCCTTCGCTGCTCGTCACGGACCTTCATTCAGTCCAGCAGGAGAAAGGACATGAAGTATAATGAAACGAACGAAAGAACAATAAGGCCAGACATCAAGAAATTTGAATTTAAATGAACCGAAGTCGTCAGCTTCTGTTGACTACAAATGATCCATGTTGCCTAACGGGGTGTTCCAAAAAAAAAAGGGAAAAAAATCGGAGGTATTATACAGGATATGTCAACCTTACTGGTATGAACAGACAATTAACCCCTTTATGGCGGCGGTACTAGGATAATTTTTTCACTAATTTCTCAATAGACATTTTTTTTAAATTTTAAAACATATTGCATTGGCAAATTTTGCCTGAATAATTTGGAAATATTCTATAATTTTTCTTTTTTTTCAATTTTTGCAAACAAGTTTTGGGAGAGGCGAAAAATATTTTCAAAGGCTGGGTTTTCTTTTCAACCTTCAGCCATGGGGTTAACTTGGGGGGACCTGCTTGACTTTATGCCAATCATCCTTTCCTGGCTCATCTGATTATCATCCGGCTTAGACTGCTCTGCCCTGAGGCCATTTTGGTGACCTTCAGTCAAACCTAAATGTGCTAGCCTTAAAAAAATCATTGCACTGCAACGCAAATGAAAAGAACCCGTCACTGGTGAAGGGTTAAAGCATTTCAAACAATTTTAAGGATACCAAAAGGGTAAACACAAGGTACACCCTCTATGCACATGCCAGGTGACGCAATGCCACATTGTTTATTTGAAAAATACACATATTTTGGGATCAAGAAATACTGTATCAAGTAATGACCCATAACCTGTGGGGAAACCATCAGCAGCAGAAGCACTATGTCAACCTTTCTGAAAAAAGTGTCTTCTCTACATTGGGATATGTGTTGAGAAATGTCTTTCAACATGAGCATGAAGCAATTTCTTGCACATTTTATCAAGGAATTATGATAATTGTCTGACGAATGTTCCATTTCTTGCCCCACTGTGACATTCAGGCAATTGTGCTCCAAAATGACGTTGAAAAAACGTAGGACACATAATTGAAACCTTCATGAAAGAAGAGAAATCTGAGAAAATTTTATTTCAGGGATTTATTCATCAAAGTTCGACCAGACTTCGAATTTTTGTCTCAGAACAAAAAAGCAGTGATCGAAGCAAAAAGTTATATTTTATACTCATATCTGTCAGCCTTCTGCTGCAATTTTTCATTTTTCGAATGCTAAGATGGGAATTTATGACTTTTGTTCGAAAGAAAATAACAAACCGGCCTCAGGTTTCTTCTGCAATGAAATAAAATTGTCCAATTGAACAAAGGTCTTTCTAAGTAATCCAAGGTTTTATTTGCAAGGAATGTCATGATTCAACCCCTGGGATGCATAAAATGGAAGCTGAAGAAGTGCCCTCGATCTTAAATATGTCCAAGGACAAATCAATAGATCTATATTCAGTCTGCAAAAAAAGAGAAAAAGAATATTGCCAATAATTTCCTGAACTTATCCTCAGGACCCAGGATTCCATGAATTTGATTCAAGCCACTTCTCTATATTTGCATTAAATGAGGTACAATTAACTCTCTGGCATTCAGGAGTTGAAGAGGACACTATACAGACATTGTCCTTGTAACTACTTTTGTGTCTCTCTCTTTATTTTTTAGCACAATTGCACCCGGACTGCCGGATATGAATGGCAAACGATTTCAGGAAGAAGTAAAAACAAGAGCAACTTTGTAATGTGGATTACAGCTGGGTCGGTTTCAACCTTGTTCTTTTCTTCCATTTGTTGTTCGTCGTCGATTTTGGGCCTGCATAGATAATCCTTCAAAGCATTGTTTTCAGCGCATGTGTTTTTTTTTAGAAGAGTTATCAACAATCAGCTGCTACGTATGGAACCCAAATGGAACTGACAGACGCACAAAACAACACCGTAATTTAGCCCTGATACTGAGAAAGTCATTGCACCTTTTTTTTTAAGTTGCAGTTTTCTATTGGGAAGGTTATTATTATTTTCAAGCATGCAAGGACTAAGATATTTTAATGTTTTCAAGGGACATTCATAGAGATTTCTCAGTTTTTATTTTTGAACGATCTGGTCAAGCTTTTTTCATCCCATGTTAAGGTTTCTTGAAAGGATTCTCTCAATATTTCCTCCATGAGGAATTTTATTTTAGAAAAGGTTACAAAACATCCACAATCAATACTCTCCAATTCAAATTTAAAGAGACCAGAAAAAATTCCAGTTGGGGAGGTTTTTTGTCAGGGAAGCAAACAATTTTTTTTGTGGGAAAGAAAAAAGAAGTGGGGGGTTTACTTTATGGTGATATTCTGGGCCTTAAATTGCTTTTCAAATGAGTTGACAGGATGCTGAACTTGGATGCAAGGGTTCATTTGCAAAATCACTTTCATTCAAAACACATGAAGTTACTTTTTTATTGCTTTTGTCTTTCCTGTGTCATGAAAATAATAACCAAAAAGCCTGTAGAAAATTTGAGCTATAGGGATGTTTGAGAGAAAATGCCTTTGAGTTATAGTGACGTCCTGTCCATTCTGTGTTTGAGTCCAAATTCTTTTTTAGAATGGGAGATGCATTTCAATTTGACCAAAGGTCACTGAAATGTCCACAGGTTGGGAAGGCCAAAGTGGGAAAAATCTGGGTGGACAATATCCCTTTGTACGTCTTCAAAAATCCCCAATTTTAATCTTTTACTAGGAATGCATTAAAAAAACTCCAAACCAGTGAGATAATTTTTTGTCATTTTTTTGGAAAAATTTTATGCAGAATTACTTTTTTTTTTAATTGAACTTTTTCCTGACTTGGGCCTTGGTTTAAAAGTATGATTTTTTAAAATGTTCAATGCTCATGAGCACACAATATTTTTTGTCATTTTTTTGGAAAAATTTTATGCAGAATTACTTTTTTTTTAATTGAACTTTTTCCTGACTTGGGCCTTGGTTTAAAAGTATGATTTTTTAAAATGTTCAATGCTCATGAGCACACAATTTTTCAAAAATCCCAATTTCATTGCACAAGGGTTAATGCATTGTTCCTAGGGAAATTCAGACAAGGACTTTTAAAAAATTGACTCATAGGGAGGTACAGTATTTGACTTGCTGGGGAAGTTTGAGTTATCCAGGTTCAACTCCATACAAACCCCATCTCACAGCAGGAGAAGCTGTGCAATAAAATGGACAGCTATCTAATTACTCTTTTCTTCATCATCATCATCATCATTACCACCATCATTTTCTGCATGATGAAGAAAAGGGGGGACAATAGCAATAATGGCCATCTTCCAGCTTATTGTAATGCACACCCTCGGCACTTGCGTGCAGTCCATAAAACGTGGCCAGGAAAGAAGTTCCGCCCAGGGATATTCTGTCACGTCAGCAGGAACTCGAGTGTCACACTGCCCCTGACGACACAGGATAGCCGACACATTATCCCGGCCTGCAGCCCATAACTATGGCTTTTTTTTTCTTCCTCTTATATTTTCCGACTACACCGAAAACCCCGACGACGACGACGATGGATGCCAAGAATTCATCAGGGTAATTATCCCGCTAAATCACACATGTGACCTTTTTCTCATAGTATCTCGAAGAGAGAACCTCTTATATTTTCCGACTACACCGAAAACCCCGACGACGACGACGATGGATGCCAAGAATTCATCAGGGTAATTATCCCGCTAAATCACACATGTGACCTTTTTCTCATAGTATCTCGAAGAGAGAGAAAACGTAATTAAAGTAAGTAACTGCTGCATATACAGCAGTGAACTATATGAATAAGAGGAAGAGATATTTCCAGTGGGAGTTTTCTGGATTCCTCATCGTTGAGCACTTTTGTACACAACATCAGAATTTCTCATCATCAGGTGACTATACATAGAGAAACAGCCTTCTTTCTTTGACAGGTACCATTCAGTACTTTTTTTTTACAAAGATTGAATGAATGCAAGAAAAAATAAGTTGTAAATGTCACCATAACAAGCCTGGAAATTCGGACGAAATAGCTGATAGTTCTTGCAATTTTACAGGTAGAATGCGAATCCCTTTCATGACTTCAAATATTTTCCCAAATATCCCGCCACACCTGTATACACAGTGTTTCAAAGATAACATTATCTCTCGAGAAGAAATATTCCATTCAGTGGCATGTATGACAGAAACATTCCATCAAAGTAATGAATTTCATGCATGAAAACAGCCCTTTGAGTTCCTCTGAAAAATGTCAGGTCACGTAAAAACTGGTGGCATTTTCAATACCTCTTATATTTTCCGACTACACCGAAAACCCCGACGACGACGACGATGGATGCCAAGAATTCATCAGGGTAATTATCCCGCTAAATCACACATGTGACCTTTTTCTCATAGTATCTCGAAGAGAGAAAAAACGTAATTAAAGTAAGTAACTGCTGCATATACAGCAGTGAACTATATGAATAAGAGGAGGAGATATTTCCAGTGGGAGTTTTCTGGATTCCTCATCGTTGAGCACTTTTGTACACAACATCAGAATTTCTCATCATCAGGTGACTATACATAGAGAAACAGCCTTCTTTCTTTGACAGGTACCATGCAGTACTTTTTTTTTTACAAAGATTGAATGAATGAAAGAAAAAATAAGTTGTAAATGTCACCATAACAAGCCTGGAAATTCGGACGAAATAGCTGATAGTTTTTGCAATTTTACAGGTAGAATGCGAATCCCTTTCATGACTTCAAATATTTTCCCAAATATCCCGCCACACCTGTATACACAGTGTTTCAAAGATAACATTATCTCTCGAGAAGTTTATAAGGTAAGTCACCGTACATACTGTCTTTGTAAGGTAGTTTCATTACTTAAAGTACGTACTTTTGTCGGGAAACTCAAGGAGACTTTTTACAGTCCAGTGCATTTTTGACCACCGTAAAAGTTACCTGTGAAAAAGTGGGCTTTGACAATAATGAGAATGCAAAAACTACGTTGAAATATGATGCAAAAGTAATTGTCATCAATCGATTATTATCAAGTCCAATAATCATTTGCAGTCTTTCTAAGATATCCTCATTTCACAAATCATGTTCAAATTCTGATAGACAATAAACAGGTATTTTAATTGGTAAAGTATTAGTGATAAACGTGTACGAAATGAGATGTCGACAAAATGAAGATAAATAAATTACGATTGGCAGGCATCCTGTACGAAAATTTTCACACAATTTCTGGAATGAAAGGGATTTGAAAAAACGAAGTTCACATACGATGCGTATAAACCAATTGATTCTCTTGATGATGACCTGACTTCCTCATATAGTGTACTGTACTATATTTGAAACTCTGCCAGGGGTACAATCACTATACAGAAATCTTATTATTTAAGAGCAATAATAAACCTTTGAAGCTTTGGGAATTACATGCATGCATCGGGATCAAAGGTACCCCATATTTATTTACGTTCAAGCTTCATATGTGAGTGTGACGCGGTTCTCAAACACACGAAGTTCACAGGAATGCGATTCATCAGGAGTTATGCGAGAAATTATTCCAATAAGGTACTGCTGCAGAGATTGCATGAATTTCAAGTGATTATAGAAGAAAAAAAATTCTTGAATGAAAGCATAAAGCCTTGAATGTGTGGGTGGGTTAGAAATACAGTACTGTTGAACCTCTGTAAGTTGAATTTCTAGGGACCAGGAAAGAAATTCAATTTAAGGAGGTTTTGATTTCTGCAGAGTTTCCAGTCAAGGAATCTAACAATTTTGTTGCCAGGAGCAGTGAAAAAAGTGTGGGAAATTGTAAAGGAGGATATTCTGGGCCTAAACTTGCTCAATAATGAGTTTACACCTTTAATGATAAACTTGGAGGTAGGGATTCATTTGCTCTATTAGTCTTTCACTTCTTTTCAAGATGCATGAAATAATTTGTTTCAATGATTTTCTCTATCATTTTTCAAGGAAACAATAACTAAAATGCCTCAGGAGATACGCCTTTCATATAGGTTTTAGAGAAAAAGACTTTGGGTTAGGGATGAGGTTTTTAATGCAATGATTCTAAGGGAATTCAGAAAGGGAGCTTCAACTTATCGAGGTTCAACTGCCATTAAAGACTAGAAGGATATATTCCTCTTCCATATTTAAAATCCCGAATTTTACAGAAAAAAAAATGCGTGAAGAATTTATCCAGGCAATCTTAGGAGTACTTTTGAGACGATTTCAATCGATCAAATACATTAAAACGGAGTACAGAAACCTTCCGAAGAAACTCTCTTCAATGAGCTAGCTGAACCTAACATTTGACAAATGAGCAAGCCAAAAAAAAGTAAAGAGGAATTCTAAACTTTCAAAGCAACCGAGTAACCTTTGCATCTCTGGATAGTCAATATGCAAATTCCCGGGAAAATGCTTCTTCATCTGCTTAAAAATGCGCAGCTCGATGCATTCAAAAAACATGCGTCTTGGACTCTTGCCTGCTTCTGGACAGCAATCTAAACAAGCATGATTTATGGCAGTCTTTTCCATATCAAACAACTCATTTATCTTCATCCGTCACCAGTATTTTTTTAGTTTTAAAGAAAACGCTTCAAGTATTCGCATTTTGATCTTGAATTTTAAAACATAATGAATGTATCAAGTGTTTTAGACTTTACGTATCAAAAGAATGTGACAATGTCTCATCTTCTGTAAGAAATCTACTGAACAGCAATAATGCTTGTATTCCAAAAAAAAACATGGCCACATCTTCAAGCTGCCAAGATTGAAAGAATACACAAATCCAGGTAAGTACTGTGCCTTTTGTCCTGTTAAAATAATTGAAAACGGGCAGAAGCATGTTTTGACCATGAATTCACACCAACTAACCTCATGTTTATTGTTGACACATGCTTCTCTTAACATGTTCAAAGAGCCAGATTATTAGCAAGACATTAATCAAGATCTGAACAAGTGGTTATGAGCTCAAATGAAACACATGCACACATTTTTACAAAACAAGGTTCTTCAACCCAGCTCAAAAATCGCTTTAGTTTAAAATTCCAACATCCCGTGTTTCATATAGCTTCTGATCACAAAGTATGGATTCTTTGCCCTTTTTTGTTGTTGACAAAGATTGTACAGTATATATCCTGGTTCACTTGTTGTGTGCTGGACACATCAACAACAAATTCTGTCTATAATTCATAGGATTGTACCCCTTTTTTGCAAATATCACTTGCCCTCAATAAATAACACATGCACCTTGTGGCCTAAGTTTGCACAAAAGGAGGCGGAATTCAAAAATGAAACACAAAATCAGCTGTGGGGTGCAGCTGGGGATTTCTTTTATGAAATCCCAAAGAAAAAGATAAAATTGTATTTCAAGTTTGTTTAACCCCAAGATTTGATTCACACAAAAACAGACTTCTTTCACACACAAATCACAATGGATAAAAAGATAGGCGTCACAATTACACACGCAAAAGCAACACAAATCGTTTTTAGTCTGTTCTTCTGCACACCTGATTTGTTAAAACCCTTGAAGAATACAGATTAAAATCTCTAGTATTCAATTAATATGGCTGCCATCCAACAGCAGTCAGTGTGCAGGCACAGCAGTACATCAAGGTACCAAATTATGAGAACATTTGGATAAAACCCGTATCCTGTTTCAAGACACGCAACTTGGTGTTGAAGAAATTCAATCTATCTAAAACCAAAATAGATGTAACTTGAAAATGACATTGGATTAAGAGTTGGAGTTATGAAACAAAGTCAAAGGATAACAACCAAATCTTCTGATTGACTTGAAAATGCTTATACTTTTGACATTACTGCTGATAAATAAATACAGTGATTTGGTTATAACCTGTGCCATCATTTTAAAATTTCTGCAAAAATGGATACCCATCTAACCCACTAGCGCACCCCTTTTTTGGCACAGTATTTTTTTCTGTCACACGTATATCATGATCTCACTTACACTACCTGTTCCTTTGTATTTTCTCACTCATATATTTCTAAAGAGTTAGTTTCGATAAACAAAGTTAAATTCATTCTATGGAGGTTTTCGAGGGACTTTACAAAAAGCACTGTCAGAACTTCTTCAAATTAAAGGTCATCCACCTCTCGAGAAAAATATAATCACCTAAGACTTGATCAGAATCATCAAACACGAAACCTTAGGGACAATGAGGATGATGGGGATGGGGGACAGAAATGGAAAGCAGATCATGTAAGGGGGAAAATTCCAATGAATGTCTTTAGATTAGCCTTCTTGATCTTTTGAGGAGCCATGAGGAAAAGTTACTTGTCTTGAACCATACATTCACAGCACCATACACAGTTTAACCTTACTTGCTCAAACTTTTTCAAGTCCCTCTTCAAATTCCCTTACGAACAATACACTACAAAACTTCCTCTCATAGGCTTTCCACCTTGAACTTTCTTTACTAATTTTCTGGAGGTCTTTTGTCTCCCTTTTTTAATTAAACCAGGGAATAGAAAATCAATGAAAATGTAAAATAATGAATTTTGAAAGGAAGTAAAAGACCAAATTGGGCAAATGAACCATGAGTGCCTCCAAGTTCAGCAACTACCTGTCAAGTAATTCAAAAAGCAATTTGAGGCCCAAAATGTCACAAATTACAATTTCCTGCTATACTCCTTCTTTCTTTCCCCCAACAAAAATGTTTCTCCTACCTAAATGGAGCCCTCATTCCTGAGTCAAATTCCTGAGTCAAATACTGTATGTATTTGAGTGTGTCCCTTATCACTGAAAATTCGATTTATTCAAGAGGTTTGACAATACTGTATACCACCAGCAGCAGTAGCCAGAATATGCAGATATTTCTCACTGCAGCACCAGGAAAAAAATAAAAAGAAACGAGGAAGGAATTCACTTATTGCTTCACTCATTCACTTTTGCCACTCTATACTGCTGTATCTACAGCTTGCTGGGGAAAAGGTGAGCTGAAGTCGAAGGGGCACGATCATATCATAGGGGGACTATATTACCTTTCGTCGGCCATGGCGGCGCCCCTGCGGAAGTCGTAGTCGGTCCCCGCCAGCGCATCCGCCGGCGCCACCACCGGGGATCCGTCCACTTGGCGGCCAGCCGCCGCCACCATCATCAGGAGCAGCAGCAGCGGTGGGGTGACTGATGCAAACACGCTCGTCCACTTCATCGGGGATTATTCGGGAATGATATAATAGGAGAAAGAGGAAAACTTGGGGGGTGGGGTTGGGGGGGAAATGAAGCACTTTCTTACAGCAGCGGTGGGGTGACTGATGCAAACACGCTCGTCCACTTCATCGGGGATTATTCGGGAATGATATAATAGGAGAAAGAGGAAAACTTGGGGGGTGGGGTTGGGGGGGAAATGAAGCACTTTCTTTCGGTTCAAATCAATCACTGATGGCTTCTCGTTGTTGTTGTTGTTGTTGTTTATTACCGTCTCTCCCTCTCTCTCTCTCTCTCTCTCTCGCTTTTTCTCCCGTCCCCCGTTCAGCGGGTTCCGTTCACTCGTCGTTCGTCCCCTTTTCGCGAAACGTCGGCACTAAGAAGAGGCGCTTTTCTTTTTCTTTTTCTTCCCGCCTGCTGCTGCTTCTCTTTCGGACACAGCAGCGAGAGCCGATGGGTGGTATACTTGCTTCGTTGGCAAGTTTGGCACTGTGCTGGAAAAGCCCCGCGGGGGGAGAGGGAGGGATGGATCAGCACTAGCAGACGAGAGGGCGGATATATGTGTTCTGCACCGACTCCCCTTTTCAATTGCCTGCTGTATAATGCTTCCTCTGCTGATTCCTTCTTTTTTTTTCTTCTTCAATTTCTTTATTGTATAGCTGATACTTGCAGCAGTGTACAGTCAGACAGTCGGTCAGTCTATTAAGCAGTATAATAAGTTGTGTGAGTTACGCGCTTTTTCCTTGCTGCACCCACACCCGGTCTGGATCATACTGTGGCATGGCCCGCGCAAGTGCTGGCCATCAGCACAGCAGTCCTGTCTCTCATCATGAGCTGTACAATACTCATTGTCCAAGCTCTTCTCATTTTAATGGACGAATGCCGTATGCATATATAATGACGGCGGCGTTATTTGAGGGTGGTTCTTTTATTCCTGTCCCCTTATTGCCATGTATAACACCATGTAAGAGTATACTGTACTGTACTGTACTGTATATGTGTGGAGAGTCTTGAATATATATAGGCCTGTTGGCTTAAACGTTTCTTCTTCTTGTGTTACTGTATACGGGATAAGGACAATTCAAGACAGGCACAATTTGAGGCATAGACAATTTCAAATGGGAGGGGCAATTTAGGACAGGGACACTAATGAACAGGGAACATTATATGAGGGAATCATAAGAGACAGGGACAGTGAGAGACAGGGGCAATTTGAGACAGCGGCAATTTGACACAGGAACAATGTGAGACCGGAATGATGTGAGGTAGGGCCTACTGGGGCAATTTTAAACAGACAGTGGAAGGGAAAATTTGAAGCAAAGACAATTTCAGAGAGAGGGTATTCAAGACAGGGACAAGAACAATTCAAAACAGGGACAAATTTGACAGAGAGGCAACTTGAAAGAGGGACAATTCAAGACTGTGGCAATTTGAGACAGGGAAGATTCGATACAGGACACTTACAAACAGGGTGACTTTCATACATGGGCAATTGGAGACAGAGACAATTTGAGACATTGACTTTTCCAGACAGGGACAATTAAGCATGGAAATTTTGAAAAATTTACGTTAAAATCCTTATCATTCTATGTATTCAACCCTTGGACAGTGTTGGGTTCTTTTGCATTGCGCGACAGTGCCTGGATTTTTTGCAGGCTCCTGAATTTTAGTTTGACCAAAGGTCACCAAAATGCAGCGTTGGCTGAGTAGCTGAAGTTGGGAAAAACTCCTGCAAAAAGAAAGTCATTGTCCTAATAATCCCCCATGCTAATCCTGTGGCAGAAATTCAGAAAAAATGGCACCCAACTGTAATTTTTTGTGCTTGTACATTTTTCTGCAGGCATGAAAAAAAAACGAATTTTCCCAACTTTGGCTCTTCCAATCAATTTTGGTCCCACTTTTTTTGACTCCTTTGGGGCACACCATTTTGCAGATGAATCATAGCACTGGTGCCCAATGGTTAAATAAACCAGAAGTCTACCTCAATCAAGGGAGGGGCCTGCATAGTTAGGTTCTAAGATTTGAGTTTTTACTTTATTGGGTGTTGTCAGACTGCAGTGATTATGGGAGGTGATTCAGTGTGGCATCTTGGGCTCCTTTGGCATATGAGAAGTCTTGAGCAAATCAGCAGCTCAAGAAGTACAGTTTATGGATCCAGAAGCATGCAGTTGATGAATATATCTAATTTTTCTGAATGACTAAATTATTTCTGTATAAAATTGGAAATAAATTTGGCATCAAATGTCTCTGCCTATAATTTTATTTGTCCCAGAATGCTTTGGTCAGATATTGTATATTCAGATCTCAAAGTACAGTATTTTCTGTTTAACAAAATGTTTCAAATGTCCCTGTCTCAGACATGTATAGTATAGTACATGTATAGTATTGTACATGTATAGTACTGTACATGTATAGTATTGTAAATGTATAGTATTGTACATGTATAGTATTGATGCATAGTATTGTACGTGTATAGTATTGTACATGTATAGTATTGTACATGTATAGTATTGTACATGTATAGTATTGTACATGTATAGTATTGTACATATACAGTATTGTACATGTATAGTATTGTACATATACAGTCAACCCCCATCTAATGGACTTGATTTGTGCAAGGGACGAGTCTGTTAGACAAAAAGTCCTTTACAGGAATTCAATTACATAAAAAATTAAAAATTTCAATTTTCAACACTAATTTTAAACCAAAAGAAGTCTGTTTGGCGGATTTTGTCTGTTGGGCGGGAGGAAAAACTGCTTTCAGAGCTGGTCTGCTTGGCAAAAATCCCTTACACAGGAGGTCTGTTAGGCAGGGGGCCACTGTATAGTATTGTACATGTATAGTATTGTACATGTATAGTATTGTACATGTATAGTATTGTACATGTATAGTATTGTACATGTATAGTATTGTACATGTATAGTATTGTACATGTATAGTATTGTACATGTATAGTATTGTACATGTATAGTATTGTACATGTATAGTATTGTACATGTATAGTATTGTACATGTATAGTATTGTACAATACAATACAATCCATTGGGGAATGGAATATGTAAGTAACCCAATCCCAGGAAAATTGTCTCAAGATTTAAATGGGGCTATAGCCAATCTTTGATTGTGTTTAATGACCCTGTGATGCGCGTTGAAGTTTTCATTAGAAAAATGTTTGAGAACTCGTGATTCTATAGAGGAAAATAAATGCGATACAGTTCCTATATACTCACAAAATGGCATGGTGCAGATACTGTAGGTTTTGTAGAACATGTTGATATTCAATCTGATTTATGTACAAAATGATTAATTTTGAACCTCAAAGGAATTCCCGCGAATCTCAGCCCGTTTACCAGTACTGTACACGATTAAACATAGCCAATTCATCCTCCTTGAAGCATAATCGGCAAGTACCGCATCAAATGCGAATAGAAGGATCGAGTTTTTGCTCGAAAAACACGCAAAATGCCAGAAACAGCATTTATAGAATTTTTCAAATAATAATATGATTTGAAGCAGACGTTTATATAGTCGGTGACCTTGACGCCATACAAACGTATATTATTCAGCTCCCTTTTTTTGCGGCCCCGGGTTAATTACCTTTCCTGCCTGGGACAACTTTTAGAGTGACACCCAGAAAGTCTTCCTTGTGTGCATCATAAACACAATTTCGAATCCCAAGTTCCCCTTTATACCGTTTATTCAACACGACCATGGCACAAATACTGCCTGCTGGAAAGACATACCGATCATGTGGCAACTCGCAGCACACTTCTTGAGCCCCGGGCATTAGGCCGGTACTCGGTGGCTCTCGGAGTGGTTCCCTAGAAAAAAGACGGGTTTTTACATTGTTTTCATGAATAAAGGGAACAACAATCATTTTCAAAGGAAGCCAAGCCATTTTGGTCTTGGACTTCACAATTCTTTGACTCATTTTGTGCAACATGAACAGTGTACAGTACTATTTTGCATGCCATTTTTTCATGGAGAGAATTGCTTTTTTTAAACAGCCATGACACAATATATATATGCCCTGATTACCGTGCACAACCTTTTTCTCAAATTTCAGAAAATAATATTTTCCTATATACTTCAATGGGAAATAGTCAATTGGCTCTCCTGGTTATCAAGAATTAGGAATACGTCTCCAAAATGTTGTAATAATTGTTTTTTCAACCTGAAGATACAGGGAATATTTGTGCTGCAGAAAATCACACACTGCATATGATCTGTTGGCCTTCAAATGAGCTCAAGAAGCAGAGAAAACAGGTTCTGCCATATTTCACAGCTTTTTCAGCAATGCACAGATGATGAAAAAATATCAAAATTAGCGTGTTTTTAGCTCTGACTTACAATTATTTATATATTGATTTTTTTTTTCGTGAAAATAAATGACTCAATTTTTCAAGAGATTTCAAAATTCAGAAACTTTTACATTTCCAAAATTTCTAGAACTTTTAGAAATAAAGTGTGTCTATCTTGAGACATTGTTTGCACACATATTGGCACAGTGCCAGTTTGGCATATCCCTGATAATTCGGATTGTCCATATGTTTGAGCCTCTGTACATAGTATGAGTCATGAATTTTCACAGCTGATAATCAAAAGAAGCAGCCAAAAGTGTAGCCTCCTGGATGAAAGAAACTTGCTGTATTTCTTTATATCTTACTCTGCCATTGCGTGGGTCAAGTATTTTCTTGGGTGAAGTTGATTAAATAAGCGAATCAACGCATTAGTTGGGAAAATGAAGTGCTTAGTCACGCGGAACTTATACTCATCCACAATACAAGAGTATAAGTGTGAGCTGATAACGCAAGTGCCTCTCATATATATGAATATATCAGATGTCTATGCAAAAAACAAGTATTTTCTGAGAAATCAGTACGGGTCTTATATTCATTCCAAATGACATCTGATGTTATTTGAGAATATTTGATTTGGGTAGTTTCAGTATTCGTTATCTGTTATCATTGCAGATTATTGAATTCAGTACTTCAATATTTCGTGCTCTATATTTATTAATGCCTCACTGCGAATCTAGAATCATTTAAGACTATTTGAAAATTTCTGATCAGAAAACATTGACGGTATACGTGGGAGTCATGTTAGACCTTCTCTCCTCGTTCTTCTATGACATATAGCGAGGTCAAGACCTTCATTTTTTTAGAGCACGTCATTTTCAATTTCTAAGGAATAGGACGCTTGAAAAAGATCTGCGACCGAGATGAAAGTCTCTAAATTTCGTCCTAGAATCCTATCCGATGAAGAAAATGAATTGGGGTCCCCTGTTG
This sequence comes from Notodromas monacha, assembly GCA_905338405.1. Lineage (NCBI taxonomy): Eukaryota > Metazoa > Arthropoda > Ostracoda > Podocopida > Cyprididae > Notodromas > Notodromas monacha. The sequence goes on from CAJPEX010002077.1 coordinate 30,766, forward strand.
ATATTATGTGTGAGCACGACCTTCAAGGTATCATTTTGTCAGTTTTTTTTTTATACCGGAAACCCTTCTACAGCAATGAAATATTATAATGGGAGTTAGTGACATGATGGGGATGACCCAAACCTGTCTGGGGAAATCAGCGGAGTAAACCTGAGGCTGAAAATTAGGAAAAAGAAAGAAATGTACTTGTTTCGAAGAAGAATGCCACTTGGGCCCTGAGGTGAGGACGTAATTACAGTGCAGTACTTCTAAGACTGTTTCCATACATCAAAACAAAATCAGTTATCATGCGCAAAATAAATTGAAAAAGTTGAGAAGTTGCTGAAAAAAAGAGAAGCGCAAAATTAGCCTGTCCTGGAAAATAATTAGAGCAGCGCATAAGATACATTTTGAATTTTTCTCATTGGAATATCTCAATTTGGTCAAGCGAGATGAGATATCAACATTTTGAAAAACTATACCTTATTTGCGCAAGTTCCATGCACCCTCAAATAAGATATGCATCTCATTTTTTGGCAGGACATTTAAAAAAACATTTATCGATGCATACAACATACACCCCAGTTTTACATGGTAAAAAAATTTAAAATTTTCAAAATGATGTCATAAAGGAAATAATCCCATATAAATAAATGTAATAACGTATAACATGGTAACTGGATTTGTGAAGAGAAAAATTCCATGTTCATCATTTTCACCTACCAAAAATTATTTTTATGTCTCACACCTCCACATTTCCATTTTTCAAAAACTGCATATTACCCCCATATTACCACTTGCACCCCACTTCTCTGTCTTGGTTTTGCATAAAAAAAGGTGCATGTGGTACTTGAAAAAAAAGTAATTTTTAATTTTTCTGAAAATGTTGATGCTTAAATTATGAAACACTAATTGTTCAGATGTCAATTTTTTCAAAGTTTAAAAATGCGCATGAGTCAAATGTCCATATTGTTGGGGACTCGCTGCGCACCCCGAATAAAAAATCAATTAAAAATATCTAATCGGGTGGCAAACCACCCGCGCGTAAAAAAAAACGGACAAAATCTGTCAACGGCTTTCCCCTCCCCAAGAAAAAATTAAATTTTCTTGGTGCCAAGACGTCTGTCTTGGCGCCAAGATGTCTTCAATTACCAATTTGTTGGCCAATCCCAGGCCTTTGAGATTCCCCTGCCCTTGATCAAACCCCCTTGATCAAGAACAGGAGAAGAAATTAATAAATACCCTTGTTTTCATCAAAATATACACAGTTTGCATCTTGTTGCCGTCGCATTGCGTTCAGAGGTTTTTTGAGAGGTTTTCAAACATCTTGTCCAGAACTCTTCCAAATTTTGTGTTGTCTGTTTTCATCATCAATTAGCTAATTTTGGTACTTCAAAATATACTCTAACTTTTAAATAGGGATTCCACCGTGAATTCCCGGCCCCTGTCCTGGGCTGATTCTGTGTTTTTCTTGAACTCTCTTTTACCTTTTACAAACCTTCCTTACAGCACTTTCTTGTTGCGTTGACTTCAGTCACCAACACATATGAAGAGGTCTGCCTGTACTTCTGATACCATCTGACTTACAGAAGGTAAAGCAAGCATGCAACAAAGTAGTGTGCTATCTGAGATGCTAGCTTTTGTATCTCATTTTGTTTTTTGATTTAGTGATACAAAGCTGTCAAATTTTTGGATCAACCCTCACACAGTGGCATTTTTTTCATCCCATATCTGGCATGGTTTTTTTTCTCTGCACACTGGCGCAATTCAGTTTGACCAAGTGAGGTCAGCAAAATTTACCCTCTTTGAGAAGGCCCATGTCAGAAGAAATTTGGAAAGAGTAAATCCTTTTGTTTTCAGAAATCTCCAAGGCTAATCATCTCCGAGGAATAATTCAGGAGAAAATCCCTCCCAGCAATAGTTTCTTCGGCCAACATTTTTTGCTAGCCAATAAAATAAATATTGGCCTTTTTCTAGACATATAGACCTTCGTTCTCAATCAGTTCAGGCTTTTTTTCATCTTTATTTTCGAGCTTTCGGGCACAGAATTTCGCAAAATATTCCAGCTTTGCTGTATAGAAGGGTTATACAATATATAAGACCATAAGCCCACAAGCCAGAAATTTTGCTGAAATTCGCTCGAATAGACGTCACTGTACAGCAGACATCTTGCAATAATGTTATGAATGAGTGTAGTTTCACACCCATGAGTATAAACAGTGCATAGATGTGGAAACATATGAAGCAAAATGCCTATATATACAGCACTATACACGAATAAAGACATGCGCAGTGAAGGACGCCAAAGTGGATGACTCTAAATCCCCGGCTCTCGAGCAGCATTAGTTCTTCTCGCGACTCGTCGCCAGCACATCACACCTCATTCCAGCAGCTGCTTTCCGCGCAACATCCGCCAATTGCCAACTCCTTTCTTTTTTTTTTTGGCAAGAAAAGGCTTGCTCATACAAGCACCTTTCTTCCTCTGCGGGGAATAACATGCGGACACTTCTGTACTTTCTCGTCGCCGCCTTCTTCGTCATCTTCGTTTCCGACGCCTACATCCTCGTCCCTCGTCGTGAGTCCCTTCGACAAAATGTTTTGCAAATTTCTTTCTCGTTTTGACTCTTCGCGAAAAAAAACGAAATGCCGAAAAAAAATATTAGCAGGATCTGAAGGATGTGCGTCAGCAGAGGGCCATCAACACCATGATCACCATCATCACCAACAGCAAGGTCATGAGATGTCACCGGTTGACCAGCTCTTTGACCCTGTCCCTTCGAAACTAATCAGTCAATACGATCCTGGTGATTCTTGAATTTTCGTTTGTTTGCAAGCCGTAAAGTTTGTTTGCTGATGACTACAAGTGCAGTAGTAATTAGGCAGTCTCATCAGAGTGAGACAGAAAATGCTCGGCTTCATATAGACATTATTGATGATGTGAATATAGTTGGAATACGTGATTAAAATAGTCATCTTTTTTGAATCGAGAATTTAAAAATTTAACGTAAACCGAAGGTTCAGACGAGACCTTTTTTAATATTTTCAAGAACTTGAGAAAGGAAATAAGCCAATATTTCCCTTTCATTACATGCAATTCATTTACTTATATTCATTTGCAAGATTTTAAATTTAAATTTTCGCAGATACGACTCCAATCTACAGGAAATCAATAGTACTGTGCAAACATTCAAAAGCTTCCGTAAAAAAATTTTCATTCCTAATTTTTGGCTTCTCAATTCATCCTCGGATGAAAAATAAAATATTGTCCAATTTTTTTATTTAAATATAATCTCGATTCACTTTATTTAATTGTAACTTTCCGTTTTAAATTGAAAAGAAATTGTCATGATTTTTGCTTCATCTCGAAACAAGTCCGTCAATGATATTGACTACAGTTTTCGAAGAACAGCTATAGAAATGCAAATTTATTTTGCATTTCGTCAGACGTATATCAAATAATTTAGCAAGATACATTTGTGAAAAGTGTCCATAGGCTTTTAAAGTGTCAGTAATGTGTTATTGCATGTACTGTATGTGAGAGCTCATATAGTTGCGATGCTGGTATAACAAATTGTATGACAGCAAGTGACAGAAGTGCAGTATTCGTATTATTTGTGAAAAAATTCAGGGTGACTTCTCATCACATGGATTAGTATACAGTAATTACTCTTAGTATCCCTTGATGGGGTTGAAAGAGAAGAGTATACAAGCTTGGCTTTTCACAATAATGCATGTGCAAAACGTTGCTTGGGCTGCGCTAATCTGAACGTTTTCGGCAGCAATTCACGAAATATTTGGTGGTATCTGAAGAAATATATCCTTTAAAATAATGTATGAAAAAAGGAAAAGAGACCCAATTTAATTTCCCACTATGCAGTTTTTACACTATTTGAAGAGGAAAATTTCGTTTTAAGGCTGACTCTCACTTTTGCATTTCCGCCTTATATTTCGTGAATTTCTGCCGAAATGCTTCAGAATATTTAGAATTTAGAAAACGCTTCTCAGTGTCTCAAGTCGGCGTTTGCGAAGAATGCTGTTGGCTGCCGTGAATTTCATTTCGGTTTGTGATGTATTAGAAAAATGGAAGAATGGTGAAACTGTGATTGATGGCGAAGCAATTGGCCGTTTCCCAGATGTTGTCTAAATTTTCAACTCGAAGGACAAAAAGAAATTTTAAATTCAGTTTACAACTTCAAGCGATGGGATGGGATACGAATTTGTTTAAAGCAAAATTAGACTTTCTCTATATAAGAAATGAACAGGAATTCTTCTGTGCTTCGAAATAAATCTTACAAAGACAGTTTTTAGACCAGAAGTACAGTATTTTATTGTTGCTAATTTGGAAACGAATCGTGATGAAAACGAATCAGTTTTTGCATCAGTTAATTTGTTCATGAACTGACTATAGCTGGTTTAATATTTTGCTCGTCCTTGGGAAGTTATGGCAGGTATGAACAATAAGTATTCAGATGAGCAGCAAGTATTATATCAGAGCATACTGTATACAGTATATACAAAAGAAATCCTGAGCACAAGACAGTGAAAAATGTAAGATAAACTGACGATCCCGATTAAATTCAACTAATATCCATCCTCTCAAAATTTCAGGTGTAGTTTTATTTTTGCTGCCACAACGCTGCAAGTTATATGAATATTTGAAATTCTGTTTAAACTATTGCGGAGCACATTTGTTCATTCCACTGACCTGCTATACAGTATAGTGAAACTTTTGAAAGATACGATTTTTGCCAGAAATTCACTATTTTAAAAATGTATTTTTATTTTTATTTTATTTCTTTATAATGTCATGAAAACGTTTTCCGAAAAAACTTTCCCCTAAATATGAAACCCAATTTTTTCTAGACAATTTTGAAAAAAATGCACTCCTTGTAAAGAATCGCAAATTGTTTTAAATTCTGAAAATCATTGATGTAATTTTTGAAGTTCAGGAGGACTTTGATCAAATTGAGTCATTGAAAGTAGGATACAGTTCAAATCGAATGGAAGACCAGCTTTTAAACCTATTTTTCATCATTCAAAATTTTATTCTGGATTAATTTATACTTCCATAGTTCCTCATGCGATGAAAGTTATTGTGACCAGAAATTCAAAAGAAATATAAGATGACAATGGTTTAGGCGAATTGTTATTTTTGAAACGAATCTATCATTTTTCCCTTTCTGAAAACGGTGGATGGAGTTTTTGAAATCCAGGGGGATTTGTATAACAGTTTAAATTGATTGATGGAAGATCATTTTGTAAATCTACTGATTTCTGGTCAACTTGAAAAAAATTCTTCTGAAATAATTTCTACCTCCATCAATATTTTTAATTATTCAATTGGGTTATTATATCGTGAAATTTAAAATAAATGATGCAATTCCTATACCTTGGAGAGAGAGAGTGAGAGAGGAGAAAACACAAGACCTTTTTTTTTTGCAATCTTCAGCAGAAACTCAAGTTCTCCCCTTTGTTCTTGTACATTATAAGAAACTTGCTCTTCTGATGCTCGAATATTGTTTCATATACTGTACAGTACTGTCCGTAAAAGAAGATCATTTCGATCAAGCTATGAATTTATCATTGACGGGAATCATGGGATCTAACCTTCGGCTTTTTTTTCTTTTTTATTTCTCTTTCAATTCTTTTTTTTTTTAAATTCGAAACTCGTTCCAATTCGTGCTGCATATGTGGCCCACCACGACAACGGGCATGGCCTCAGGTCGCATGCCGGCCTTTGCGCGGCCCGCAGTGGACGTGCCACCGCTGCCCGCACCGGCGCCGCTCGAACGCCGCGGGTCGGCGCTGGCCGAATACGACCCCTCGCGACTCGGGCCAGCTGGACGAGCATTCATGGCCGGCTGCGGGTCGCCCGAGGACTGCGGCCGCCGCTTCTCCAACTACCTGGGCGTCCTGCTCAACATGATGGCCAACGGGCGGCGGCGCTGATTCAAAAACATGCCTTTCCACAAATAATGACGCTGCACCGATGATGATTATTCCGACTCCTCGCATTCGCCGAAATGTCAATTGCTTATATAAATTTCAGCCCCAAAAAAAAGATGAGAGAGAGAAATGAGACTATTGTTGTTTTCGGTTTTGCTCTCTTTTCTTTTTACTTTCCCCGCCCGTTTTGTCTGACGTATTTGCGTGCAAGCACAGACCCGGGAGGAAATGAGAAGGAGAAGGAAAGAAAACTACGAACTGCAATGCTGCTGTGCCAAGTCTTGGTTATTTTTTGCCTTTCTTTATACGGTCTAATTGCATCTCTTTTTTCCTTTTGAAAAATCATAACTGCCGCCCGTGGATCTTTCAGTTTTTAGGTTGCTGACTGCGAAATTCACACATTAAGAGGGCTCAAACAAATATTGTATCCATTGTGCATTACAACGATTTATCAGCAAACGAATTTCAAAATTGGTGGCCAAATACGAGCAGAGAAATCATTGAACAGAATAAAGACAAAAATATTGACAGCAATCAGGCAAACTTTCTTGGACTCATATATGCCAGAGAAAAAAAGGTTTTATTCTCAATAAATGCTTGGGTGGCAAATAAGGTGATAGACTTGTTTTGCAAATTCCTTGAGATGCGCTCACAGATGACAAAAAGGCGTGTTTTACTCAAGGAGAGAAGTTTATTTTTCAACCTTGACCCAATTGTGTTGTTACGTCATTCACAGATTAAGGTTGACCCTTGTGCAGCAAAGTCGGGATATTTTTGAAAAAGCGTGTGCCACTGAGCACTGGACATTTTAAAAATCCTGCTTTTGTATACCAAGGACTAAGTTGGGAAAAAGTCTTTTTTAATCTTGCAGAAATTCTTGAATGAGGAAAAAAAACATCCCTCACTGGGTGGTGTTTTTTTCACCATTCCTGGCATACTATTTTCATGGGAAAATCCTAAAAACAATAGGAAATTTGCCTCCTGGATTTTTCATGACATATAGGCCTTCTCAATGTTAGCACTTCAATGACCTTGGGTCACACTGAAATGCGCCACCCCCTAAAATCCCAACTCTGCTGCGTAATGACAAAAAAACCCTCCATGCCATTCACGGGTTAAACTTTAGAAGCCAAGATTCCAGTTTAATATAGTGACAACAGGCAAAGTCCCACTTTGCTACATTTCAAATACTGGTATGGTTGAAACAGCAGCATATTTTAAGTTTTTTTTTTAGCCAGCCTGACAATTTTTTTTTCTGGCTTTAACCGGAAAGCTTTCACTTATCATCATGATGCAGCAGTAAATTGAAGAAAAAAATTAATCCCAAACCTTACAATATTATGGGACATGTCACAATTTTCTTTTCAAATCACGCCTAATCTGTCAATAATATCTGAAGTCGCGTCCGACTGGGACAATCCTATGCAATGAGACGAACTTAAAATGTCTGTGGCATTCAAATTTCTGCGAATGTTGCATCTTCTACGTATTTTTTTCTGGACGGTTCGTATGAGTATAATAGAAACACATAAATTAGCGATAGGAAAATTGGTTCGAGTAGTTCAATCAGAAAGTACCAGAGCGGCTGTTTTGTACCGAATGCCTTTCTGTACGAAGGAGTCAGACGAAGGGACTTGGACTTAGGTCAGGTTATTTGCTCTAATCCGCTGACACTGCAAGTTAATATGGTCTCGACAAAAGTCAAGGGAAAGAAGCGGCTGAATGAAGAAGAGGAAAAAATACGACTGGGATTGTCAGTGTCAATTTGCTGTTGGCTCAAACGGATTCCGGAATATATACAAGAGAAAACTTCAAAAAAATAGGAAGAGCGCAAAGCCGGAAACCCTGATTTCAAACATGGCGGTGCCGGTGAGTCAGTGTTCACTGATTTTTTTATCACTTTGGAGTTGTAAAAATTTTATAAACTTTTTTTTTTTTTCTAAGTAGCCAAGGACGACACCCCGCACGACCAAGAAGTTCGACGATATCAAACCTGAAGACGCTGTGGCTTAGTATTGCCTGCAGGTGAGTGAATTGAATGTGCATACATTTATTTGAAATTCATTTTGAAAAGGATTCCCTCAAAGGAACTTTTTACGATTTGCTCAACCACAAAATACTTTTTGTGGCGAAGACACCAAAGTATAAACGCGCGGAAATTCAGTGGGAAAACGTCATTTCAGCTGCAATACATGCATTTTTTGTTTTTAAATAGGTTTTTATGCAAAATAAAAGTAAAGAGGCAGAGTTTGAGACGTTTATTATGGAGACGTCTAGAGTTTGAGACGTGCTGCCTTAACCAATCTCTCAACATTTCCATTAAAGTTAGTCTTCAAAAGGTCACTTATTCCCATTCCCACAGAAGCGCTTCGTACATGTTGAAAAAAAAATCCTGGAATGTTTTCAAGTGGAGGAAAACTTTATCTTTTAAGGTTGCCCAATTACTCAGTGAATTATTTTCCGTTTTGCTGCCTTAAAAAAATTGTATCGCTCTGGGGAACGTTTTTTTTTTTTTTAAATAAAAGTAATGCATGTTATCCTGCAGCAGGGTACTCGAAGCCCATGGCAAAACCGTATGAATCCTACTTGGCCCAGACAAGCTATGGCAAGAACCCGTACCAGGGAATGCAGTACTCTGCAGCACCCGCAGGCTATGCACCTTCAACCAGGTGTCCCCCTTATCACAGCAATTGCATCATCAACAGCAAAATCAAGTGCTATGGAGACTACATGGAAATCCTGCTTGAGTGAGTTTCTTCTGTCATATAAACTTAGGTGTGGAACAAATAACAAGAAGTCATCTGTAGATTTTCTGATTCATNCGGTGAGTCAGTGTTCACTGAAAAAAAATAGTGAAACCTCAACATTTTTAAAATATTTGAAAAAAAAAAAAAGATTCATCGGTTCCTGCTGTGGGGCGTGCTGGTTCTTCAAGCTGCTATAGTTTGGACTTCTGCGACACCGAATCATGCAGGTGAGTCAATTGAATGTGTATAAAGTTATATTTGAAATTCATTTTGAAAAGGATTCCCTCAAAGTAACTTTTTACGATTTGCTCAACCACAAAATACTTTTTGTGGCGAAGACACCAAAGTATAAACGCGCGGAAATTCAGTGGGAAAACGTCATTTCAGCTGCAATACATACATTTTTTGTTTTTAAATAGGTTTTAATGCAAAATAAAAGTAAAGAGGCAGAGTTTGAGACGTTTATTATGGAGACGTCTAGAGTTTGAGACGTGCTGCCTTAACCAATCTCTCAACATTTCCATTAAAGTTAGTCTTCAAAAGGTCACTTCCCATTCCCACAGAAGCGCTTCGTACATGTTGAAAAAAAAAATCCTGGAATGTTTTCAAGTGGAGGAAAACTTTATCTTTTAAGGTTGCCCAATTACTCAGTGAATTATTTTCCTTTTTGCTGCCTTAAAAAAATTGTATCGCTCTGGGGAACGTTTTTTTTTTTTTTTTAAATAAAAGTAATGCATGTTATCCTGCAGCAGGGTACTCGAAACCCATGGCAAAACCGTATGAATCCTACTTGGCCCAGACAAGCTATGGCAAGAACCCGTACCAGGGAATGCAGTACTCTGCTCGTGGGCGTCCGATACGTGGAAGTTGGTCCACAGGGGGAATAGTGTCGTTAACGTAGTAGTTGTCGTTTTAGTTCACGATACCTCTGATGTACCTTTAGGACGAACTCACTCAAAGAAGACAGTATAAAACTTAGGTGTGGAACAAATAACAAGAAGTCATCTGTAGATTTTCTGATTCATTTATGTTATAGGTCAACATTTGACCCACAAAATCCAAATTTTCTCTGTCACGCTTTCATTGGCAAATATTTTTGAAAAGCATTTTCTCGACTTTTTGGAGCGTTTCTGATTGTATTGCAATAATTCATGCATTAATTTAGATCATCGAACGATTGAGGTCAACTTACTTTTCACATCTAAATTATTATCTCCAACAATTTTGCTATTAAACATCATGAACATATAATCTTGCATGGCCATTATTTACATTAAGAACATGAATATAAATTACTGAACTCCTAAACGTTTTGTCAAGTCAAAGTTATTCGACAGTTACTCCACAAAGTCCCTCGAGTGAATATACATGAACGTATAGTGCAATTAGACGTTTTTATATATGTCATGAAGAGACGTTTATCTAAAATATTTCATAGTGAAAATAAAGGATAATTGTTTGTACTTTATTAACAGCCCAAGGATGGAATTTTTCAAAGTTTCTTTCAAAGTGACTTGCACTTCCTCAAAAAACCGAGCTCTTGTTAAAAAAAAAGGAATTTCCCCTTCTTCGGAAGAAAATTCTTTAGTACAGTATCAATATTGTTGAACAAATAGGATATTCAGCCAAGTATTGTTGATGGTCATTGATAATTTTAAAAACCAGGATGTCATGCATCGCTTTATTGTCCTTGTTTTTATCTTTATTTTTGGTTCACTTTATCCAAGCTCGTCATGAAACTGCCTTATTAAATGCACACCCCGTTCATGCTGCTGACGTTGGACATGTTCCGCGGTAGAATGCCGGCGCCGCACTTTCGGGAGTCGAATGCCGAAAGCCCGAACACTTGCCCCACTTACGGCGGGTTCGCCGACTATTCAGCAGCATATCCGGGCCCTGCTGGGAAGAGTGCTGAGTACCAGGGCCGCAATTTCCAGATCGTTGTGCAATTTGACGAGTACGTCGTGTCGCACGAGGATGTGAGCTTCGTGGCTCGCTGCGACAAGCCGCCAGAGGGCCCGAGGCAGGTCTACTTCACCTACACTGTAACGGACCGATTTCCTCTCTTGGTCGCTGTGCGTTACTCTCACACATTTATCCTTTTATTTATTATTATTTTTTGTCTTTATGCTCATTATTTTCACTCTTCTTATTACAGTTGAACCTAAGTCTCTAAGTCAAATTTCAAGGGACCAGCAAACAAATTTGACTTATTATATGGAGGTTTTGAATTGAGCTACAATACAAAACCCTTTTGTTCCGGGAAACATAGAAAAATTGCTCAAAATTGTAAATTGTGATATTCTGAGGCTGAAATTACTTCTTAACCCTCGGACGGCGGAGGGTTCTTTCCCATAGTGGGATGGAGTCGGATTATTTTTGTTTCCTCCCGCATTTTCAGTTTTGGGAAGGTCACCAAAACCCTTCCAGGTGGGCTGAGGCAAAGTTGGGATTAATAAAAAAAAAGCCAGTAGCCTAACTGAGAACTTTTTTTTTTGTCGGGAACATTTTTCTGTGTTCAGAGAAAAGAGCATCAGGATTTTTCCCAACTTTGCCCTTGACCACCTGTTATCATCTTTTTTCCCAACCTCTCCGAGGTGCCACCAAATTTTGCAAAAATAGTCCAACTTCACCACACAAGGGTTAAATGAGTTGAAAGAATCCTGAACTTGGAGGCAGGGTTCATTTGCCAAATTAAGTCTCTCACCTCCTTTTAAAACAAATCAATTTCTATTTGTATCTCTTTTTTCTTTCTTGTTTCAAGAGAATAAAGACCAACAGGCCACAGAAAATTCAACTTAGGCTGGAGGTTTGAGGGGAAATGCCTTTGACTTAGAGAGGTTTTTAATGCATCAATTCTAAGGGGATTCAGACAGGACCTGAAAAAATTCAACTTAGAGGGGTATTTGACTTAGAGAGGTTTGAGTTATCAAGGTTCAACCGTATTTCCTAAATTTCCCTCAAGATATGTTTGTTGATGCTGTACATTCCCCAACCTGTAGTCCGTGGACTGGCACCAATCCACAGAAGTTGATTTTTTGATGGTCCCTGGGAAATTTTCCTAAATCTAATCAATTGATCAAAAGTAGCAATGAAGTCTGTTCTCTTTATCCAAAATGTTGGAAAGACAATGGCCATTGAAATTATTATATGAGAAATGAAAGTTGTCTTCTGTTTCCCTAATTACACATTTCAGGCAAATTTTTCTGGCTGAAGTAAATTATTTTAATTTCCCATTCTGAGAAACCTTTCTAACTTTTTCAAGGCATTCCACTGCAGTTGCTCCATTGCTTCTTGAGTGTTTTTTTTTGGGAAGAAAACGCAGAAAATTTTTAAATGTCTGCCGTAAAGTCATTCAAACAAAAAAATTTTAGTCTGCAAATATTGTATCAAAATTTGCCAGTCTGCAGAAGATGTTTTAGAAATATGACAGCCTGCAAATTTTTTTTTGCCAGTCTGGGGGCCCAAAAAGGTTAGGGAACATCGTTTTAGAGTAATATACAGGGGTCAGATAAGAGGTTTTTCAAAAATCATATGATATATTTACTTGAGTACCATGCACACCATTTTCTCAAACAAGAGAGGGGTAAAATGTGTCAGAGATGGGTATACAGTATATTCTTAGAAGTTTCAGAAGTTTAGGTGAGGCTTATATTTGATTCTAATGGTACATTTTGGATCTACAGTATTTCAATACAGAAAAATTACTGAAATGAAAATGATTGAAATTTTGTTGAAATCAGGATCAAATCTAAATGTTCTGAACAGCAGCCTCGTGTTGAGGACATGCTGTTTTGAGAACTTGTCTGCCAAGCATCAAAAGGTTCTCCAAACATGTCTTCATGAGTCTTATCTGGTGGATGTACATACTCTGGACCAATATTTGAAAATGCCAGAGAGGACTAGCATTCTGGGAAATATACATGAATAAGAAAATGTTCCTTTTTCATGGAACATCTCAGCAAAGCTTTATGTGGAAATGGAATTTTTCAAATCATTGGCAATAATGGAGTTGATCTTCAATCTTGAGAGTTATTCACATTGAAAGCATGTCGATCATAAATGTTATGATGAAGTAATTTGCAAAAAAACATGGCAATTCCGATTGTACCCAGGTTTGGAGGTAACTTATTTTATATAGATTTCTCCAATGATCAAGAATTTATAGATCATTTGATGAAGTTTATTGTGATGTTCAGTGGGCGAATATACTACCATTATTCTGGCTGCTGGAGAATTTGTCAGGTTCCACAAGTGCATCAGATTTAATTGCAAATGCAAAGAAGGTGGTAAAATTCCACCGATTTTAAGTAGGTAAAAAATGAATCCATCAAAATCAAATTCACGGCATCTTCGAGATCATACTCTGCATTTTGCGAAACATTTTTGATATTATGGCATCTTCTAAAAATAGGACTACATCGCCAAGGCAATGTAAAATTTGTAAAATCAGATTTCGTCTCACCATCATCACCTTCGGCTGTTTTGAGGTGACTTGCAGAACTTTTGCGAGAACCTATTTTCACTCACGAGCACGACCTAAACAGCGCATGAAGCCATGATCCACGAACCATTCTTACTCGGGATTTTGTTTTTCCTTGGCATTTGTGTTCAGCGTTTTCCGGTTTTGTTTAAAATAATTGATATGCTATCGTTGTCAGAGGCGACGAAACTCGTTCCTCAGCAACTAAAATAAATCCGACGACTGCACCTTTCTTGAATGAAAAATAAACTTCAAAGAGCAGCAGTAAGTTCAATTAAAAAAGCTAGATGTTCTTTCCCTTGTATACATACATATACATGGTTTTCATTCATTCTTTATTTTCTGAGAAGTGAAGATCTTGCCAAAAGGGTTTTTTTCTGCCTGGACGAGAGTCATGAAAAATGTATATAAATGCGTTCCGCGCTCGAGCGTTTTGCTCTCAGCAGCTATATTCGAACGGAAGCAGTTGAGATTAGGTATTCTGCCTTAATTTTCCTGGAATCGAATTGGAATTTGTACAAGAGGAAGACAAGTGATGATTCTTTCTTGGTTCATTCCAGGGGCTTTCAGCGAAATCAAAGTTGAGTGTCGAGGTCAAGAGAGGAGATTCGCCCTACGGAC